>JADGIZ010000112.1:0-25244 GCA_027604665.1 Polyrhizophydium stewartii | reverse complement strand
ACCGCCGCCTGCCCCCGCGTCCCTCATCCGCCGCCCGCAGCTCGCACCCCCCCACCACCACATACACCGCACAGCGCTTTGCACCCGTCCGCCATGCCCGCGCCTGAGCCTGCCCTCGGCCGCGCCTTCCTGCTGCTGCTCGTCGGCGGCATGCTCTTCACGGGCACCATCAACACCCTGCTCAACAAGCTGCAGGACCTCACCTGCGTCGAGCACTGCGACGACCCCGCCCGCAGGCACAACTTTGAGCAGCCCGTCTGGCAGGTGCGGGTCCGCGCGCGCAGCCGCTCCCACGCCACCCTCCACCGCTGCGGCCCGCCGCCGCCGCCGCCGTTCGGCATTGATGTCGCCCGCAGCGGCTCGCCTTGGCGCAGGCGCTCACCCCCTTCCCCACCAACCGACGCCGCGGACTGCTTGCTGACCCGCCATGCCCGCGGCACCCGGCGCATGCCGCTGCCCGCCTGCGCAGACCCTCAACATGTTCATCGGCGAGGCCGCCTGCCTGCTTGTCTACTACATCTCCGTTGCCGTCGAGTCGCATCGCCGGACCACCACCACCACCGCCGCCGCCGCCTTCCACCCCATCGCCGACGAGGCCGCTCCTCCCACAGAAACGTCTCCCCTGATTGCCCCCGGCTCGCGCACACCCTCGGACGAGATCGCGGCCGAGGACGCCGTCGAGCCCGTGCCTGGCCGCAAGCCCCTGACCGGCTGGCGCAACGTCTTCTTCCTGGCCCCGACCCTGCTCGACCTCACCGCCACAACCGCAATGGGCTACGGCCTCATTTACATCTCGGCATCGCAGTACCAGATGCTCAGGGGCTCCGTGGTCCTGTTCACTGGCCTGCTCAGCTCCATCTTCCTCGGCCGCCGCCACCCGCTCTACAGGTGGGTCGCCCTCGTCACCGTCTTCCTTGGCGTCGCCGTCGTCGGCCTCTCGGGCATCGTGCAGTCGTCGTCGTCGCCCACCGTCTCCAGCTCGCCCGTGGGCATCTTCTTTGTCGTCCTGGCCCAGGTCTTCACCGCCTCGCAGTTTGTCATTGAGGAAATGATCATGGCCAGGTACGAGGTCCCGGCGCTCAAGGCCGTCGGCCTCGAGGGCATCTTTGGTCTCCTCTGCGTCGCCGTCGGCATGCCCATCTTGCACTACACCATCGGCGTGCGCGGCACACCTGGAAACTACTTTGACATGTTCACCGGCTTCCACCAGGTCTTTGACAACCCGCAGGTGCTCTACGCCGGCGTCGGAATCATCTTCTCCATCGCCTTCTTCAACTGGTTCGGCCTCTCCGTCACCCGCCACATCTCGTCCACCTCGCGCTCCACAATCGACACCTGCAGGACCCTGTTCATCTGGATCGTCAGCCTCGGGCTGGGCTGGGAGACGTTCAAGTGGCTCCAAGTCGTCGGCTTTGCAATCTTGGTCTACGGGTGCGTCGCGCATCCCATCTTGGCCGAGTCCAGGCGTCTGACGCTGCTGCTGCTAACATAACCCCCTTCTTCGCGGCCAACAGCACCTTCCTGTTCAACGACGTCGTCAAGCCGCCGGCCATCTTTGTCCCCCAGACGCCACAGGAAGACGCTGCGGCCGCCGCCCTGCGCGCCGAGCAGGACGAGTGAATTGGGCTCCAGAAAGGCACCGTTTGTATTGTTTGCGAATAGTCCATGCCTTCAGATGTGTCTCGAGCATCGAACACAAAATGAAACCATCCTGCAGCGCTGCTCGCACTTGGAAAACGAAGCTCACGCCTTGACCGTGGCGATCCACTCGTCGACGTTCTTCTCGAGAGTGCTCAGGGCCACGGCGCCGTGGTCGAGCACAACGTCGTGGAACGCGCGGATGTCGAACTTGTCGCCAAGCGCAGACTCGGCCTTCTTTCGCACCTCAAGGATCTTGATCTCGCCGACCTTGTATGCAAGCGCCTGGCCGGGGTTGACAGAGTAGCGCTTCACCTCGGTGACAATCTTGATCTCGGGCATCGTCAGGTGGTCCTTCATGTACTCGACGCACTGCTCGATCGTCCAGTTCTTGGTGTGCAGGCCAGTGTCGACAACGAGCCGCACGGCGCGGAACATCTCGGCCTCGAGGCGACCAAAGAGATCAAGGTCGGTGTCGTACATGCCCATCTCCTCGCCCATGAACTCAGAGTACAGGCCCCAGCCCTCGGTGTACGCCGTGTTGCGGATCGTGCTCAGGAACACATGCGACTGCGGACGCTCGTACGCAAGCGATCGCTCGTGGTGGTGGCCCGGGATCGCCTCGTGCAGCGTCAGAGCCATCGAGGTGTGGGTCGGCGCATTCCGAAGAAGAAGGAAGTTCGGATAGAACGTGCCCGCCTTGTCGGCCGTGCCCGACTGATAGTAAGCTCCAGCAGACGACGACTCGGCCTCCTTGGGCACAGGCTTGACGTCGCACGGGAACTTGGGGAACTTGTTGAAGTACTGCGGCATCTTCTTGTCGATGCGCTGCAGTTGCCAGTGTGCATTGCGCGCGAGTGTCAGCAGGCATGCAACATCGCCGCGCGCACTGCCAGAGCGCATGCACCTCGATCATGGCCTTGAAGTGTGGGATGATCATGCTGTCATCGGCAAAGTACAGCTGCGGGAAGCGCTCCTTGTCCTTGAGCGCGACAAGGAACTCCTTGAGCGTGCCATCAAACATCTTGTCCTTGATCGCCTCCATGCGCTTGCGGATGCGCGCGACCTCCTCGAGACCCTTCTGGTGCAGCTCATCGGCTGTGTAACGCGCCGACGTGTGCACAAAGATCAGATCGTTGTACACACGCTCATAGTCGGGCAGGCCAAAGATGCCCGGGTTGGCGCGAGCATGCGGCTTGTACTCGGTCTCGAGGAAGTCCTTGACGGCCTTGTATGCAGGGACGACGCTCTCGCGGATCGTGTCGAGCAGGAAGTCCTCGGGCAGGCCAACGGCGACGATCTTGTCCTTGAACGACGTGTGGAACGAGCTCTCGGCAGGATCCTCGACGATGCAAGCGTCAACGCGGCCGATAATGAGCGAGATCGACTCGGTCGGCAGCGTGATGCCCTTGGCAATGCCCTCGCGGAAGCAGTCGAGAACGTGGTTGAACCGCTCAGGGAACTTGAGCAGGCGCTTCTTGAGGTTCTCGGCGTCCTCAGCCGTCTTGATGGCGTGGTAGTTCTTGAGAACCTGGTCGTATCCAACAAACGCACCCCACTTGTGCGAGGCCGGGATGTACTTGTGGTAAGTGTTCTTGCCAACGATGTTCTTCTCGATGCTGTGGCGCAGCTGCTCGAGATCGTCGCGCTCCTTGACCGTCAGCTTGGATGCATCAATCGCGTTGGCACGCTCAAACAGGCTTTGGACGAATGCATCGTACGCCTCTGTCGCCTCCTTGGAGTAGTTGAAGATCTCATCCGCAAAAGTCGTAATGCCAAAAATCGGTCCAAACTCTGTCATGGGCGATATGAGCGTTGGAAAATAGGCACAGCGAGGAGAACATGCATGAGCTCTCACCCGGGCTTTGCTTGTGGTTGGCTTCCATATACTCGTCCATGATCGATCGCATCTCAAAGTACTCGGGGAACTGCACCTTGACCGATGCGATCCACTCATCGACGTTCTTCTCGAGCACGCCAAGGTGGACGGCGCCGTGGTCAAGCACAACGTCGTGGAACGCGCGGATGTCGAACTTGTCGCCAAGAGCAGCCTCGGCCCTCCTGCGCAGCTCCACAATCTTGATCTCGCCGACCTTGTACGCAAGCGCCTGGCCAGGCATGACCGTGTAGCGCTTGACCTCGCTCAGCACCTCCTCGTCCGACATCGACAGGTGCTCTTGCATGTACTCGACGCACTGCTCGATCGTCCAGTTTTTGGTGTGCAGGCCAGTGTCGACAACGAGTCGCAGAGCGCGGAACATCTCCATCTCGAGGCGACCGAGCAGATCAAAGTCGGTGTCGTACATGCCCATCTCTTCGCCCATGAACTCAGAGTACAGGCCCCAGCCCTCGGTGTACGCCGTGTTGCGAATCGTGCTCAGGAACACATGCGACTGCGGACGCTCGTACGCAAGCGATCGCTCGTGGTGGTGGCCCGGGATCGCCTCGTGCAGCGTCAGAGCCATCGAAGTGTGGTTTGGCGAGTCCTTGGACTGCAGAATGTTGGTGAAGAATGCTCCAGGCTTCTCTGACGTGCCAGAGCGGTAGAATGCAACAGGCGCCGACGCTTCAGCGGCCTTGGGTACGGTCTTGACGTCGCACGGGAACTTGGGGAACTTGTTGAAGAACTGCGGCATCTTCTTGTCGATGCGCTGCAGTTGCCAGTGCGCATTGCATGCGAGCGTCAGCAGGCATGTCGTATCGCCGTGCACACTGTCACAGCACACACACCTCGATCATGGCCTTATAAGCAGGCACGGCCTCCTCTTCGGCGTTGGCAAAGAACAGCTGCGGGAAGCGCTCCTTGTCCTTGAGCGCGACAAGGAACTCCTTGAGCGTGCCATCAAACATCTTGTCCTTGATCGCCTCCATGCGCTTGCGGATGCGCGCGACCTCCTCGAGACCCTTCTGGTGCAGCTCGTCGGCCGTAGAGCGGGCTGAAGTGTGGTAGAAGATCAGGTCGTTGTACACGCGCTCGTAGTCGGGCAGCCCGAAGATGCTGGCGTTGGCGCGAGCGTGCGACTTGTACTCGGTCTCGAGGAACTCCTTGACGGCCTTGTATGCAGGCACGACGCTCTCGCGGATCGTGTCGAGCAGGAAGTCCTCGGGCAGGCCAACGGCGACGATCTTGTCCTTGAACAGTTTGTTGAACGAGCTCTCGGCAGGATCCTCGACGACAAAGCTCGAAACCTTGGTGAGCATCAGACCAATCGACTCGGTCGGCAGCGTGATGCCCTTGGCAATGCCCTCGCGGAAGCGCTCGATAACCTCGGCAAAGCGTTCGGGACACCTGAGCAGGCGCTTCTTGAGGTTCTCGGCGTCCTCGGCCATCTTGATGGTGTGGTACGCCTCAAGCTCATCGTCGAGACTGACAAAGGCACCACCCATGTGCATGCACGGGATCTCGAGCTGATAGCATGTGGCAGCGGTGGTTTGGACACGGAGCACTCCGAGCACAGAGCCGAGCTCATCGCGCTCGTGGGTCGTCAGACTCGATGCGTCGATGGCGCTGAGCTGCTCAAGCAGCGACTTTTGAAGGCGCAGCGTCTTCTCGTACGTCGCCTTGGACGCATGGAAGATGTCGGACTGGTCCGTCTTGATGCCGAAGACCGGGCCATAAACTGCCACGAGCAGGCGCGCAGGCAGCGGGGCGAGGCATCGGCGAAGGCAAGGCAGCGACAAGGCGTCAGCGAGCCGGCTGCTGGTTGGGGACGGGGGTGCGCTGCGACAAAGCGCAAGCGTGCGCTGGCGACAGCCGCCCGCTGCTCGCGGCCCTGGCTGCGCAACCAGGCAGAGGAGCAGCGTGCACCGGCGGCAGGGCAGCCGTGCAGCTGGGCAGAGCGGCGTGGTCGCGCAGCACGCACCAGGCTGGTTGGTGAACATGTTGTCGATCAGCTTGTCCATGGCGTCGCGGATCAGCTGGGCAGGCGTGCGCTCGGCAGAGGCGGGCTCGTGGGCTTGCTCGGTCGTCATGGTCGGCAAGTCAATGGATGCTGGGGGAGGTCGGGTCGGGACGCCTTTTGAGCACCTGGCTGCCAAGGCGCCACGTCATCAACGGAGACAACCGAGCTCCTCATTGGCCAAGGCCGCGCCAAGGCGCATCCGCCAAGGCAGCCTGACTTGGTATCATGGAGGAGGCTGCACATGGCCTATTGACGTGCGGCGGGTTGCCCACTCACGACCACATATCACGCTTCCCTTTGAACCCGGACACAACTTTAAGAGGCATCTTTCAAAGTAGCCCTCCAATTGCTGATATTTATCGATTTTGGAGCCGGTGTCGTTTGGGGAGGGCATGTTGCTTGACTCAAAACCGCCAATAAACGAACAACAAGAGCCCGACAACTCAGAGCGACACCAAAGTTTGCGTCCTATCGATGCTTGCGAATGTGAATCTGCCCGTTCATGTCAGCAACCTGGGTCAGATATCATGTTGGCTGCTGAGGCCGTGCGCTTGCTGGTGCGTGGTTGCGAGCGAGAAGCGCCGTGTGGTGCGTACATGCCTGCCTGAAGCAAGCGCACGCAGTCGAGCGTTGTGGTGGCGAGCTTCTCGATCCCGCCCGTCGTCAGGACCGAGATGGCAGCAAGCTGCCCTCGCTCCGCACTCGCTCGCCCACAGCACGAGCCCCACGCACCCGCCAGCCATGGACTCCGGCCAGGCGTTGCCCTCCGACGTCGCCCCTCACAGACAGCAGCAGCACGCCAGCGGTATCATGGCGTCGCCGCCCGCCGCTGGTCGCCTCGTCGCCGACACCGTGCAGCCGCCCACCGCAGCCGCCCTGCCCGCCGGCCGCACCGACCCCCCAGCGCCATATCGCCGCACCAACGGCTTCCGGCCCGACGCAACCAACGAGTGGGACCGCATGCCGGCCGAGATCCAGAACAAGATCCTCGACGCCGCCAGCCCGCTCACCAAGTTTGTCAACGGGCTGCTGCTCGCCGCCGAGCTGCACGCCCTTTCCGAGACTCAGCGCGAGCAGGTCTGGCAGGACGCCAACGACGTCGACTGGCAGGGGGACCTCGACCTGCTGCCCCGAGTCGACTTTGCAAGCAAGAACCTCAAACTACACTCGAGATCGCTCTTTGACAGACTCAAACCCCGGCTCGCTGCTTGGTCCGCGGCAAGAGTGGCGGTCCTCAACGGCTGGGCCGACCTGTTCGACTACAACCACCCACAGTTGCTCGAGCGGGCAGCAGTCGAAGCAGGCGACCTTCATTTGCTTCGCGACCTCATTGATACGCGCAAGATCGTTGTTCCTCGGCCTTCATTGATCCAGGACTTGGCCTCGAGAGGCCATCTCGATGCCATCAAGTTTATGGACAGTCGCATTCGGAGCAGCGGCTGGAGCCGGCTCGTCGGATACAGCGCCGCGAAAAGCGGCAGCCTGGATCTGGTTGTCTGGCTGAGCGAGCACCATCCCGAGTGCCTCGATGCCGCTGCCTTTGAAGGCGCCGCTAGCCGCGGCCACATGCACATTGTGCGTTGGCTCGCTGACAACTGCAAATTTGGCTGCATGTGGCATGCACTTCGTGTTGCAGCAGAGCTCGGCAGCTTCGAGATGCTCACGTTTTTGCACGAGCGCTATTCAAGTGCGCTGGCTGACGCTCCTCAAGGAGCGTCGTTTGTGTCGACGGACATCCGCGTGATCGAATGGCTCGACGAGCGCGGGCTTGCGAATCCCTTGCATATTGTCCTGCATATTGTCAAAATGAGCAGGATCGACACCCTCGAATGGGCCGTGGCGCGGTTCGGCATCGAGCTGGGCCAGATCCATCTTGACGAAGCACACCGGCGGCGCAACAACGCTGTTATTATGTGGGCGTACGAGCGCGGCATGCCCTTCACCAGGGACGGCGCCAACACGGCCGCGTGGCTTTGCAACATCGAACTCATGAACTGGGTCATTTCGCGCGAGCGCGGCTCCATCTCGATGCTAGTCGATGCAACGGCAAAGCTGGGCAATCCGCCGCTCGTCGAGTGGTGGCGCGAGCGGCACGGCGTCGTGTTTGGGCAGCGCGAGCTCGAGGTGGCGATCCGCGAGTACAACTGCTCGCTGGCCGAGCATTTGCTTGCAATCGAGGATGCCGATTGGGATTTTGTTTCTCTGAGCGCAGCGCTTGTAGCCTCCGAGCAGGCGATCGACGACGAAAACGATGCGTGGCTCGAGGAGGTGGCGTATGGCTGGGCAATGTTCAACGAGGACAAACGAGAGGTGGTCCAGGGTATCGGAGCTGCGATCCAAGCCGCAGCGACCCGCCGCGCCGAACGTACGCAGTGACACCTATTGGCAAATGAAAGATGTTCGAAGCCCGAAGCTGCTTGTGCTGAGTTGAGTCATCATCGCCATATCGCAGGTCCCTTTTCCAATGGCAGGCCGAAGGCTGCCAGACTGTGAGGTATGCAATCAGCTACGACATGTCTTTACTCTGGAGGACATTTTCAGCCTCCTTCTGCATCCAGCTGTCATCCAACAGTGCGTGGCTGCCTCAGGTTCAGATATGCCTCTGATACCGTTGAGTCCTTCGATGCATTCACGAAGAGGCACTTCCAGCAACCAGAGGCCTTACAAGAAGTCGAGAACAACGGCGCTTTTCTACCTCGCCGAGACGGATAGAATGTAGCCGCACCATGGCGCCACTCAGGCGGAGACCGTCTGGGCGAGCACGCTCGCAACCCACTCGTCAACGTTCTTCTCGAGCGTGTCCAGGCGCACCGAGCCGTGGTCAATCACGACGTCGTGGAACGCGCGGATGTCGAACTTGTCGCCAAGCGCATCCTCGGCCTTCTTGCGCACCTCAAGAATCTTGATCTCGCCGACCTTGTATGCAAGCGCCTGGCCGGGGTTCGTTGAGTAGCGCTTCACCTCAGTGACGATCGAGATCTCCGACATCGACAAGTTGTCCTGCATGTACTCGACGCACTTCTCGATCGTCCAACCCTTGGCATGCAGGCCAGTGTCGACAACGAGCCGCAGCGCGCGGAACATCTCCATCTCGAGGCGACCGAGCAGATCAAAGTCGGTGTCGTACATGCCCATCTCCTCGCCAAGATACTCAGCATACAGACCCCAACCCTCGATATAGCCCGTGTGGAAGACGGTCTTGAAAAAGTTGTGCGTGACAGGCATCTCGAGAGCGAGCGAAACCTGGTGGTGGTGGCCAGGAATCGCCTCGTGCAGCACGAGCGCCATGGCCGAGTTCTGCGGCGAGTCTTTGGCAAGCAGGATGTTGGTGAAGAACGCGCCAGGCTTCTCCGCCGTGCCAGGACGGTAGTACGCTGGCGCAGACGACGACTCGGCCTCCTTGGGCACAGGCTTGACGTCGCACGGGAACTTGGGGAACTTGTTGAAGTACTGCGGCATCTTCTTGTCGATGCGCTGTGGATGCCAGTGCGCATTGCATGCGAGCGTCAGCAGGCATGTCGTATCGCCGTGAACACTGTCGCAGAACACGCACCTCGATCATGGCCTTATAAGCAGGCACGGCCTCCTCTTCGGCGTTGGCAAAGTAGAGCTGCGGGAAGCGCTCCTTGTCCTTGAGCGCGACAAAGAACTCCTTGAGCGTGCCATCAAACACCTTGTCCTTGATCGCCTCCATGCGCTTGCGGATGCGCGCGACTTCCTCGAGACCCTTCTGGTGCAGCTCGTCGGCTGTGTAGCGAACCGTGGTGTGCAAGAAGATCAAGTCGTTGTAGACACGCTCATGGTCGGGCAGCCCGAAGATGCCGGCGTTGGCGCGAGCATGCGGCTTGTACTCGGTCTCGAGGAACTCCTTGACGGCCTTGTATGCAGGCACGACGCTCTCGCGGATCGTGTCGAGCAGGAAGTCCTCGGGCAGGCCGACGGCAACGATCTTGTCCTTGAACAGTTTGTGGAACGAGCTCTCGGCGGGATCCTCGACGACGCAAGCGTCAACGCGACCGATCATGAGCGAGATTGACTCGGCCGGCAGGGTGATGCCCTTGGCAATGCCCTCGCGGAAGCAGTCGAGAGCGTGGTTGAACCGCTCGGGACACTTGAGCAGGCGCTTCTCGAGGTTCTCGGCGTCCTCGGCCGTCTTGATGGCGTGGTAGCTCTCCAGAATCTGGTCAAAGCCGACAAACGCCCCCCACTTGTGGCTACATGGGATGGCTCTGCTGTACGTCGTTGACTCGAGGATATTTTCGCCGAGCGTGCCCTTGACGAGCTCGAGCTCATCGCGCTCCTTGACCGTCAGCTTTGAAGCATCGATTGCGTTGGCGCGGGCAAGCAGGCTCTCAAAGGTCTGCGTAAGCTTGCTCTTGAACTCGCGGGACACATTGAAAATGTCATCCTGAAGCGTGAAGATCCCATAAACTGGGCCAAACACTGAAAGGGGAGCAAGGTCGTTAGTGATGATCAGTAAGTGACTGGCCGCTCGCGAGAAGCATACCAGGGTTGGAACTGTGGTCGGCTTCCATGTACTCGTCCATGATCGATCGCATCTCAAAGTACTCGGGGAACTGCACCTTGACCGTGGCAACCCACTCGTCGACGTTCTTCTCGAGCACGTCCAGGCGCACAGAGCCGTGGTCAAGCACAACGTCGTGGAACGCGCGGATGTCGAACTTGTTGCCCAGTGCATCCTCGGCCTTCTTGCGGATCTCGCGGATCTTGATCTCGCCAACCTTGTACGCAAGCGCCTGGCCGGGCATGGCTGCATAGCTGCTCCGCGAGTCAGCCGATGTCGCCACGATCGCGAAGCAGCCCGCATCAAATACATGGCCACAGCACCGCAAACTCACCGCTTGACCTCGCTCAGCACCTCGTCGTCCGACATCGACAAGTTGTCTTGCATGTACTCGACGCACTTCTCGATCGTCCAGTTCTTGGTGTGCAGGCCAGTGTCGACAACGAGTCGCAGAGCGCGGAACATCTCCATCTCGAGGCGACCGAGCAGATGAAATTCGGTGTCATACATGCCCATCTCCTCGCCAAGATACTCGGCATACAGACCCCAGCCCTCGGCATATGCGGTATTGAAGACCATTTTGTAGAAGACGTGCGGCACAGGCATCTCGAGCGCGAGCGAAAGCTGGTGATGGTGGCCGGGGATCGCTTCGTGCAGCGTGAGCGCCATGGCCGTGTGGTTCGGCGACTCCTTGGACTGCAGAATGTTGGTGAAGAACGCGCCAGGCTTGTCAGCCGTGCCAGGACGGTAGTATGCAATCGGTGCTGACGCCTCGGCCTGCTTGGGTACTGCCTTGACGGCGCACGGGAACTTGGGGAACTTGTTGAAGAACTGCGGCATCTTCTTGTCGATGCGCTGCAGTTGCCAGTGCGCATTGCATGCGAGCGTCAGCAGGCATGCCGTATCGCCGTGCACACTGTCGCAAAGCACGCACCTCGATCAGTGCCTCGTAGTGCGGCACGGCGTCCTTCTCCGGGTCGGCAAAGAACAGCTGCGGGAAGCGCTCCTTGTCCTTGAGCGCAACGAGGAACTCCTTAAACGTGCCATCAAATATCTTGTCCTTGATCGCCTCCATGCGCTTGCGGATGCGCGCGACCTCCTCAAGGCCCTTCTGGTGCAGTTCGTCGGCCGTGTAACGCACGGTGGTGTGGTAGAAGATCAAGTCATTGTACACGCGCTCGTAGTCGGGCAGCCCGAAGATGCCGGCGTTGGCGCGAGCATGCGGCTTGTACTCGGTCTCGAGGAACTCCTTGACGGCCTTGTATGCAGGCACGACGCTCTCGCGGATCGTGTCGAGCAGGAAGTCCTCGGGCAGGCCGACGGCGACGATCTTGTCCTTGAACGACTTGTGGAACACGCTCTCGGCAGGATTCTCGACGACAAAGCTCCCGATCTTGTTCAGCATCAGACCAATCGACTCGGCGGGCAGCGTGATGCCCTTGGCGACGCCCTCGCGGAAGCGCTCGACGACTTCGGCAAAGCGCTCGGGACACCTGAGCAGGCGCTTCTTGAGGTTCTCGGCGTCCTCGGCGGTGCTGACGGCATGGTACGCCTCAAGCTCATCGTCGAGACTGACAAAGGCGCCGCCCATGTGGTCGCAGGGGATGTGCATCCTGTATGTTCCCCAAAAGACAGTGTCCGCGCGAATCTCGCCGAGCACGGCGTTGAGTTCGTCGCGCTCGTGGGTCGTCAGGCTTGATGCGTCGATGGCGCTGAGCTGCTCGAGCAGCGACTTGTTGAGCTCCTCTGTCTTCTTGATCGTCGCCTTGGACTCGTGAAAGATGTCGGACTGGTCCGTCTTGACGCCGAAGATCGGGCCATAAACTGCCACGAGCGCAGGCAGCGAGGCGAGGCATCGGCGAAGGCAAGGCAGCGACAAGGCGTCAGCGAGCCGGCTGCTGGTTGGGGACGAGGATGCTCTGCGACAAAGCGCAGGCGTGCGCGGGCGACAGCCGCCCGCTGCTCGCGGCCCTGGCTGTGCAACCAGGCAGAGGAGCAGCGTGCACCGGCGGCAGGGCAGCCGTGCAGCTGGGCAGAGCGGCGTGGTCGGGCAGCACGCACCAGGCTGGTTGGTGAGCATGTTGTCGATCAGCTTGTCCATGGCGTCGCGGATCAGCTGGGCAGGCGTGCGCTCGGCAGAGGCGGGCTCGTGGGCATGCTCGGTCGTCATGGTGCGTTCGGTGACTTGTGGTCGGTTGGACTGCGGGCTGCCTTGGCAAGCCTGTTTCCAGCCTTTATTTGTTTTGGGTCTCGTGCCACGTCATTGACGGAGCCAATCGCAACACGACACGCTCTTCGTCTGACCGATTGTCACAACTCATTGGGCGAACGCGGCACGGGAGCGCACCATGCACACCCCGGCAGCGATGTGCGGCACACTGAGCGGTAAAGATGGGGTCAAAGGCAACGGCGTTTATTGGGACTGCCTGCAACAAGCAGCCGACATGCCACACCACCACGCCACTCAGGCGGAGACCGTCTGGGCGAGCACGCTCGCAACCCACTCGTCAACGTTCTTCTCGAGCGTGTCCAGGCGCACCGAGCCGTGGTCAATCACGACGTCGTGGAACGCGCGGATGTCGAACTTGTCGCCAAGCGCATCCTCGGCCTTCTTGCGCACCTCAAGAATCTTGATCTCGCCGACCTTGTATGCAAGCGCCTGGCCGGGGTTCGTTGAGTAGCGCTTCACCTCAGTGACGATCGAGATCTCCGACATCGACAGGTTGTCCTGCATGTACTCGACGCACTTCTCGATCGTCCAACCCTTGGCATGCAGGCCAGTGTCGACAACGAGCCGCAGTGCGCGGAACATCTCCATCTCGAGGCGACCGAGCAGATCAAAGTCGGTGTCGTACATGCCCATCTCCTCGCCAAGGTACTCGGCGTACAGACCCCAACCCTCGATATAGCCCGTGTGGAAGACGGTTTTGAAAAAGTTGTGCGTGACAGGCATCTCGAGCGCTTCGTGTAGCTTGCCAGTCGTTTGGAAACCCATCGAGATCGCAAGTGTGGCACAATTCTCCTTTATTTACATGCTCAATTGTTGAACGAACCGAGCGTCAAGCTGAACTCAAAGTTCCTCTGAGCCACGCCAGATGCGGCGGCCGAATCACGGTTGGCGGTCCAGAGCGAAAGCATTGAGATCCATGGCTTTGCGTTTGCGTACTGCACAAGTTTCTTGGCGTCATTAATTGTGAAGACTGCGCCGCTCGATCTCTTTCCGGCACTGGGCGTGATGCCAATTTTCGCTGTTGTAAGTCCTGAAGCCAGCACCTGCGGATAGGCGCTCTCTGCAGCCTTGGAGATGCAGTCGATAAGCGCTGCCTTGCAAGTCGCCAGCGAGGCGGCGTCAAAGTCCGAGACGAGCAAGTTGACAACTAAAACAAAGCGGCTGTCAGTAAACTGCGCGAAAAGGGTGCCTTGTGCAATTATTGACTTACCATCAACACGGATTCCCTGGCGCATAGCCGAGTCCAAAGCAAAAAGAGCATCGTAGCCGAGACCCGTAATAGACGACACAGGCAGCGTGATCGAGACGCGGAGGTTCTGAGTGCTGCTCTGTAGACCGTAGATTGCTTGGCTGCGGCGTTCGACCGCCGCATGGTCGGCAAGCGCATCGCCAAAGAGCGCAAAGTCGACCCAGGATGCCTTGTATGCCGCCACAACCCTAGCATACTGGGCTTGCAGTGCGGTCGGCTCGGTAACGTCCAGAGCAAGCTCGCTGCCAGTTGGTCCGCCGAACGAAATAATGACCTCGCCGCCAAAATCGCGCAGTTTCTGGATTTTGTCGGCGTTCCATTTCTCGGCAAGGCTGTGGGCGCCGCCCCAGCTGGGTTGGCCGTTGTCCGAGACGACAAAGCCAACGATCGACTTGATCGAGCCGGCGGTTGCTGCAAGTGCCATGAGATCGACGCCGGGTGAGTCCGTCGAGTCGACGACTGGAGCGTAAATCTTGGTGGGCCAGTTGTATGACCCGGCGAGCTTGGGGATGATTGATGGGACGACTGGACGGCTCAGGGGAGCCTCGTAGCGGCCAAAGATTCTCGAAAAGTCAAAGAGGTTCTGCGTGATCTGGCTCGAGGCGTAGAGTGCGTCGCTGTAGACGTTGGTGTCTCGGTTGATTGACCAGAACGACAGATAAGATATCCAGGCGTTTTTGCGGGCAAACTCGACAAGCTGCTTCGCGTTGTCGAGCGTGAAGACCTCGCCGACGACGTCATTCTTGCCGATCATGGGTGTGACGCCAATGGTGGCCTGAGGGAATATGCGACGGACCTGCTTGTACGTCTGCTGCGCAGCAGCGATTGCATATCGGCCCATTTGCGTGTCGCCGTTGGGTGCCTCGGCAGATCCGTAGTCCATAGCCATGATATTGACGACTGCGCATCGGTCAGCCAGCAGCATTTGGTGCCGTTGCAAGCGGCGACCAATATGCACAAACAGAACGCACCGTCGATCACCAGCTTGTTGTCGGCTGCGTTCTTGAGGAGTGCGAGGCAGTCGCGGGTCAAGCCAGACGGAAGAACAGGGAGAGTATATGAGATGACCAAATCCTTGTACTTTGGCTGCCGTTTGATCGACGCAAGAGCCTGCGCGCGGCGCGTGTTTGCGGTCATGTCGGTAAGGGCGATGCCTTCGATGTCAAAGTCGACCCTGGAGAGGCGGTATGTATCGATCACACTCGTGTATTCAGCGACCAGGTCGTTACTGCTTGCAAGGGCAAGCTCCTGGCCTGATTGTGTTTGTGATGGGTCAGCAGCTTGCGTGAGGCAAATGCGGGTGTGAAATCCCCGAATAGAGCAAGAGGCAGCGAGCTCACAACACCGGCGCGCACTGACCGTTGGCACCTCCAAATGACACGATAACATCGCCGCCCTTCTTGCGGACGTCGTCAATGGCTTGCTTGTAAAAACCCTGCGCTAGTGGGACAACTCCACCCCACGACGCCTTGCCGGCAGTGTCGGCTGTAATAAAGGCGAGGGTGAAGTGCTTGGTGTCGATCTGCGACGCTGCGCTCGAGATATCAAACGTTGGCCACAGAAGCACGTCTGTGAAAGGGGCCGTGACGCGCTGCTTCCACGAGGTCGATTCGGCTCTTGGCTCGAGGGCGGGTTGCTGCGATGTTGGCACTGCGACAGCCGCGGGCAGCGTGGCCGCGAATGCGGCGCACATGAAGAGGGCGAATCCGGCCATAGCTTTCGTGCAGTGGAGAATGGTGCTGGAAAGCGTGTCGCCGGCGCGTTTGGCTGTCGCGGTTTGGTTGGGCGAAGATGGAGCAGGCGCTTTTATGTTTGGAGGCGTCGGCGCGCTTACGCAACACGGGCACCAGCGGAAGCCAGCGTCGACGTCACGCCAGATATCATCACGGTACGACGGTGCCATCACGCTCACAGCTCGGCGAAGAGAGCGGACGGGGATGAGGGTGGGAGACAGCACATCAGAGCGCAAAAGGGAGGTGCGGGCTGCTGTTTATCACAAATCAAAGCCCAGGGGGTTGTCGTCGGGCCATGTGAGGGAGATCCGGTCGAGCGTGGCCTGGTGGTTGCCGCCCGAAAACCCATCGTTCACAAATGCCGCGGCGAAATCAGACGTGCCAAACCCGTCGTGACCGATTGTCGATGCGCCCTCGGCCGATATGGCTGCTGCGCCGCTGGACTGAGGATCGGAGAGAGTGTTCGTCGATGGCATCGACGAGAGGAGGCCAGACGGCGCCGTGGCGCCGACAAGGATCGCAGACTTTGCGTTGATGGCGGCCAGCCCATCATCATCTGCGGGCTCTGCCCGCTGCGCCGTGCTCTCCAGCTGAGCCAGCTGATCCTCGGCGACCTGCAGCAGGATGCGCGACAGCAAAATCGCCCGATGACACGGCTCGTCAGCAAATCCGACTCAGCAAGCAAGGTGACGATGGCTGCGAGCGGATGGTTAAGTAAGCCGCACCTTTAGACGAGTGCGACGCTCCCACAGTGCGCTGTCGTGCTGCGCAAGCAGATCGCGCAGTTTCTGCGCGATCGCCGTGCGCACACCGATCTCACGGTTAAGGGCCGCGATATGATCAGTAAGAAGTTTGACGGCCTCTGCGTTTTCTTGGGTCGCTGCTGCAGGACAGACGACGATCAGCAAAACCATTACATGATGGATTGCGCTGGCGTACATTCACGAGGCCAAATACACACTCGTGGAGCTCTGAAATATGGTCAGATTCAAGCTGCTCGCCAGCGTGGCCGCCGCAGACGTGGATTCCTCGACGGCGATGAGCTCTTGAAGCTTTGAGGACAGGTCGCGGACCTGCACTCTCAAGGTGTAAGCGATTACGGTTCGTGCATGTGCCGGCTCGGTTCGGCGTACCTCGGGAACGAGCAGCGACGCAGACTCCACTGCGCCAGCGCCAGAGTCGCTTTCCTGTGCCCTTGCTAGTGCATTATCGTCGTATTCATGGCCAGGCTTGGTGTCTGGCGCAAACTTGACCGACTTTGCTAAGCCGGTATTCTTTGGTGTCCGGCCCAGAGCTGGAGCAAGCGGGACGCTGGGCTTTGGCAACGGCGCCGCGGCGGTGGCCAGCTGGTTTTGGGGCATTTGGTGGCGGCCGTGAGGGTGATGGCTTGCGTGCGTATGAGACTGGGCTGCGCCAATCGTGTCCAGCTTGGCTTTGGCTGCCAGCAGATCCAGAAACTGCGGCTCGTAGACGTTTCTCTCGCGCCAGACCTCCAGAATGCGGTAGATCTTGCCCTTTGTGTCATGATCGAGACCGCTGGTTCCGTGTCCGAGTCAGCAGCCTCCGGTGCGCGCGGCGGAGCGCTGCAGCGCGCTTGTTGGGCGAGAACGCACTTGAGCGTCGTGCCAAAGACGCCCGGAAGGATGGTCTCGAACTCGCGCGCATAGTTTCCACTGCGGCGCTTGGAGTGCTGGATAACGTCGTTGGCCAGATAGAGGAAGCTCAGCCGCCGAGACGCAGGGGCTTGGTGCGCATTCATTGCGTGCGTGCCGCAGAGACGCCGTGCCCCAAAGTTCAGGCCGAGATGTGAAGGTCATGTCAGCCGCCAAGGCCGGGTCGACACGTTCCAGCCGCGCTGCGTGCGTGCCGGAATGCGCACGGCCAAGCGGCAGCGCCGCCCGAAGTTTGGCGCCGCTGTCGGCAGCTATCCAACGGACCTTGCGCAAGCTGCTCTGCCCAGGTCGAGACGCAGTCTCCGGCGTGGTTGCGGTGGAAGAGCAACCCTGGTGGTGCGGCGTGCTGCGTCAGCCGGCAGTTGCGCGGGCTGCGTCCGCGAGCGCAGCAGCACCCGCGCACACCTGGCGCGGCAACGCACACTGCGAGGTGACCTCGATGCTCTGCTGTGTCGCCGTCAGCTGCTTGAGCTTGGCGACCAGCGCCTCGGTCGAGAAGGCCATGAGAAAGTGCTGGCGAGCGAGCGTGTCGAAGTTTTATCGAATGGATACGATCCAACTGCTCGAGGAGTTTGTGCCGAGTGCGAGCCGCCGCCTCCGCCTCCGCCGCCCCCTCGACCGCGGCCGCCGCGACAGCCTGCGCATGCGCGCCCTGCGCCGAGGCTCCTGCGGCCGCCGCGTGCTGACGCGCAGCGCACCCGCCCGCCGCCGCACCCAAGCCATCGAGAACGTGCCAGGCGAGATCCAGTTCCTGCTCACGGAGCTGTCCGCCAAGGACGCCGACTTCCATGGTCGGTGCTGCGGGGTGCCTCGAGCTTCACAGAGCCAATCTGCGGACGCACATGGGCCGCACGCCGTGCGTCCTGCTGCCTGTCTGCACCCCGGCCTTACTGACGCTCGGTCCTTTCCGTGCAGCGTTGCGCGAGTCCATCCACTCAAACGACATGCAGCTGCGCAAGCTCATCCGCAACGGACCCCAGGTTGCAGGCCAGCCGGCGACAGCCGCTGCAGCGCCAATCGCGGCTGAAAATACCACCGGCGCCAGTGCAACCGACTCCGCAGCAGCTCCTGCTGGAGCTCCGGCACCCGCATCTGACGCCGCACCAATTCCTTCTGGCCAGCCGCTCGCAAAGCCAGACCCGGATGCTCCAACAGACGCACCGCAGGCTTCCGAAGGAGCCGCAGCTTCTGCAGCGCCTGCATCACCGCCAAAGGCGCGTGAAGCTCGTGCCCCGCCCGAGTCCCCCTCAAAGTCACCCAAACGATCGCCGACGGGCAAGCCTCGGTCGGACGCAGACCCGATGGATGCCGACAAGCCGCCAACGTCAGAGCCTGCAGGCGCATCAGATGCGCCTGCGACGGAATCCGAGGCGGCTGAGAAGCAGATAGAATCGAACCCAGTCGCCGAAACCGAAGCGGCACGGAGCGCAGGCGCTGCGTCGGCCGAACCCGCTCTTCCTGCGTCGACAACTCGGCCAACCGACGCTGCAGCACCGGCGCAGTCCTCAGACCCAGCAGCCAAAGATGCTCCAGTACAGACTGCGCCGGCTGCAAGCGGTGAGCTTGAACACTCGACGGGCAATCTGGGCGATGAGATGGACGCAGACGGCATCAAGGATGCAGATCCGCGACTTGCGAAGCTCAGAAAGGCAACCCGCGCACAGCTTCAGGGCATTCCGGATCAAGTCTCGCTTTACCTCGAGATCCAGAAGGAGTTTGCGAGGTGCAAGCGGGTTGCCGACGAGAAAGTTCAGCTGGCCGAGCACATGCGTGAGATGGTAGGCAGCCAATTCACCAGATTGCGTGGGCATAGGGCTGGCATGCGTGCTGATGGGCGTGCATGCTGGGCAGTTTGACAGGCATCTTCGGAGGTTCAACGCAGAGCTTGAGAAGCTAGATGAGCAGGACATTGCGGCTCTCGGACCGCCGCTGACGGCCTCCGCAGCCATTGGCGCCGCGGCAGTCGCTGGGTTCGTTGGAGGCGCGGCCGGCGGCAGCATGCTTGGCGCGGGGCTGCCTGGCGCAAGCGGCTTCGCCGGTCTGTCGACGCCGAGCGGCGCATCAAGCGCTGGTCTGGCAGGCCTTGGAGCGCCTGCTTCAACAACGCTGGGCATCAACGGCGCAGGAACGACGCTCCTCGGGGCTGGAAGCTCGAGCACCGCGTCCTCGTTCCTGACGCCTTCAGCATCGTCCCTCACCACAGCATCCGGCAGCTTCGCGCATCTCGGTGGTGTGCACGGAGCACTGGCCGCGCACGCAGCATCGGCCAGCCTGGCTGGCGACTCTATTACTGCTGCGGGAGGCTCATCGTCCAGCCTGATTCTTGGCCCGACGATCGTGCCGCACACGCCCCTGCAGTCGTCAGGTAGCTCGTACTCGCTCCTCAGCGCATCTGGGCTGGGCGACCCCATGCAGCAGCTTCAGCAACAACCGCAGCAGCAGCAGCAGCAACAGCAGCAGCAGCAGCGAAGCAAGCGCGAGCAGTCCTTGCACGCCGACACGATCGCATCGACCCCGCTCTCTTCTCAGAGCGCCGCTCACAGTGAGTCTGGCCTTGCGGCGTCCAGACGGCAGTGGAGATGCGCGACGGTTGCTCTGAGCTGAATCGCATGCTGCAGAGCGCAAGACGTCTGGCGGCTCGCGGCCAATGATCCAAAAACGCTCGCACAAACGAAAGAGGTGGGTTCCATCGCGGGCTTGCTCGCGTCGCGGCATGGAGCGCTGACGGTGTTGCGAACGGCAGCGAGGCCGGCGGGTCGTTTTCCGGCAGCGCGGTGCGGTCGGCGACCCCAGAGATGGACGAGCAGCTGTACTGCTTCTGTCAGCAAGTTTCGTATGGCGAGATGATTGCTTGCGACAACGAGGTGGGCGTACGGCGCGTATTGAAGGAACCAGACCACGCAGAGTGCTGACGCGGCAGCCAGGACTGCCCCCACGAGTGGTTCCACCTCGAGTGCGTTGGGCTGTCAGAACCTCCGACGGGCGTGTGGTACTGCAAGGACTGCGTGCAGTCGACCAAGGCACGGCGGTCGCGATGAGGCAGCCGAGATCAGGCCGGTGAAACCCGCAACACCAGCGGACCTGGAAGCCCGTTTATTGCGTATCCGCGCAACCGCAGCCGTTGTCGCGCCGATTCCTGCGGCCTGGCCTCGCCCGGCGGGCAATGAACGCAGCAGTGGCAACGGCATATGCACATGCACACCCACGCAGCACCCGCACCACAGACAGCACAAACAACAACACAAATCACAAGAGTAAAGGCAAAGCGATCAGAAGTTCTTCTTCTTCTCGTCCATCGAATAGCCGCCGGCGCCGAGGTTGGCCAGCAGCAGGAAGCCGCCCATGATGGACAGGGTCTGGAAAAAGTCGTACTTGAGGAAGTCCCTGATCGCAAGAATAAAGGCAAAAGCGGCCATTGTCAGCATCAAAGACATGGAGCAGTGCGCGGCGCGCTGTTGCAAATGGCGAGGTGGCGGGGATGCATTGCCAAGCGCACCTGCGGGGGTGGTTGCTGTTGTCGGCGATGGTGGATGAAGGAGCACGGTCGCGAGTGCAAAGAGCACAGCGTTAGCGTGCTGATGCGGACGCGCTTCATGCAGCGCTGGGCAATGAACGCACTGGTGCAGCGACCACCAGTTGTTGAGCACAACGTTGGAAATGGAGAGGAAGGCAACAAGGATCCAGGCCGAGATCTTGGCCTTGAAGCCAACGACGACCATGACGCAGCCAATGAGCGAGACAATGGTCACAACGAGGCGCAGGATCGAGAATTCGCCCGAGATCACAAAGTTGATGAACAGGAAGACAAGCAGAACGCGGCCCAGCAGCTGGAGGTATGCGTGCTTATCGTTTTCGTTGAGCGTGGGAAGGCCGGCAAAGAGGGGCTTGCGCTTGGACGACTGGGCGTCGGCGAGCAGCATGACGAGGCCGCCAGCAACAGAGAGGTTGCGGAAGAAGAAGTTGGAGTCGAAGATGAGGCCGTACCCGAGCGCTTGGCTGACGATCACGGCGAAGAGGCCGCCAACGGCGATCTCGGTGTTGCGCTTGAGGATGGCGAGAACAGAGCACACGATCATGACCGCGACGTTGCCGCCGAGGAAGACCTCGGCGAGGCCGCTGGGGAATCCTGTGAGTACGGAGCGAGCCGCGGGATGGCGGGCGGGTGTCGGCGCGCGGGGGGGGGGACCACATGGCAGACCCGTGCGAAAGCGAGCACAGCGTTCCGCGGCAGCCGCAGCAGCGACAGAGTCAGCCTCGGTGCCGGCGGCGCGCGGGGCGGGCCGCGCAGCAGACAGCACCGCGCCGCGGGCGCACGGCGGCGGGCGATGCACCGGCGGCGGAGAGTGCTCGGGGCGGCCGCGGGCCAGGTGGCGAGCGCGGGACACCTGCCTCTGTGGCGCCGGAGATAGTAGGACTGATCGCCCCACTGCGAGCTGCGGTGGGTGGGCGCAGGCGGCGGGCGGACGGCGGGCGGACGGCGAGCGCAAGGCGGCGGGCGGGCAGCGGCCAGGGGTGCGCGCGCATGCGGCCGCGGTGCGCGGGCGTGCCGGCGGCGGGCGGCGCGGGCACGGCGTGGGGGCGTGCGGGCGTGCGTCAGCTGGCGGTGTGGCCACGCTCGGCGCAATCACGCCCGAGCTCGAGCTGAGCCGGCAGGCACACAAGCGCGGGGGCACGCACGAGATGCGGATGGCGTCCTCGAGGAAGGTCACAACCAGCAGGAACCGGGCAATGACGGGCAGGTACGGCTTGAGTGGCAGCGAGGCGCGCGTGAGGAACGCCTCGACCTGGTCCGAGAAGTTGGCGGCGGACATGTGTGCACTTTGCGGGCAAAGTCGGCAGGCGGCCGACGGACGCCACTGGGGCCGACGCGGCGGCGCTGGCCGACGGACGCGGCGCGCCGCACCTGGGTGGGTCGCAGACGCGGGTTGACGGAAGCGAGTGCGGGGCAGCCGCGGCCGCAACCGGCGACCCCCAGCTGGCCAGCCGCCGAGCCAAAATGGATCGCACAAGCGGACCTTGCGCTTTCCTCCAGATCCGCCGACCCAATGCCCCGCTCGCCCTTTGCCAGCCGTTCGCTCCACGGCGGAAAACCGTCGGCCCACACCTGGCGGCGGCCCATCAACGCCCTCGTGCTCGTTGCCGTCGTCCTGTTCTTGACCTTCGTCACCTACCGCGTTGCGTGGGACGGCGGGCCCGACGACGAGCCCGCCGATGGGACGTGGTCCAACGTGCGCGTTCATGTAGGCGTCGCCCCGACCGCACCCCGTGCTTGCCCCCTCCCGCGCGCGCCTGAGCGCCACCTTTGTTTGCGTGCGGCTCGCGAGCGTGTCTGACTCCGCTCCGATTATCATTGCCGCAGGTCCACGACGGCGCCGATGAAAACCTCAACAGCGACGAACCGCTCCTCGAGCAGGCTCACGGTCGCCATCACTTGCAGGCGCAGGACAAGTCCGACTCCCGCCCCGCACCAAAGAAAACCAAGCCAAAAGACAGCGACGCGAACCAACAGCATCAGCAGCAACCCGCGCTGGGCGGGGTGGCCTCAGGCCCGGTTGCAACCGATGCCCAGACTCCGACCCGCAAGCAAGGCGGAAAGACCGGGCAAGATACGTCAGCCAGCACGCTCGAAGACAGCGACCCCGAGGCCGAAGCCGAGGAGAGTGCGAAATCATCGAACCAACGCCTAAACCCGACTGTCGAGCAAGGTGCGTCCTTGCTCACGAAGCCGCCGCTGGCGCGCTTGCTTTCCAGCTGACCCAGTCCCGCCCGTTTTGCGCCGCGGCCTTTAGGCACCTTTGCAGAGTCGGTCGACTCGTACGTCAACGCATCCAAAACCAAGACGAAACCACCCGCAAAGCCCGCGGGCTCTCTCGGTGATGGGCTGGATGCCCTTGCGGCGATGGACGACGCCAGCACCGAGAAAACGCCCACCAAGGCCGAGCCCAAGAGCAAGAGCGTGACGCCCGGCAAGCCCGCTGGCAGCAAGGTCTCAGCAGACGGCGATTCAACTGCAGTCGTCGAGAGTGCAACTGACGCCGCCAAGGCCGCTCCGAAAAAGACGGACATCAAGATCTCATCGGACACCAAAACCGAGCTCGAAAATGACGCACCAAAACCCGATGCGGACCGCAAGCCCGCTGCCAAGTCCGATCCCGAGACTTTTGATCCAGAGCAGGGCAGCACCGACCGCGCCTCCGGCAAGGCGCTCGGCAAGACCGACCCAGACACAAACGCGACCACGACGGCCGCGACAGCAGCATCCAAGGCCGGCGCGGCCGCAGACAAGACTGCCGACGTCAATCTCAAGGCTGCCGCAGACGACGAAAAGCAGGCTGCCGCCAAGGATGACGCAAAGCCCCAGCCGGCCTCAAAGGCCGAGTCCAGCGCCAAAGATGAGTCGGACGCCAAGCCCCAGTCGGACGCCAAGCCGGCAGTCAAGCCGCTTGCTCCCTTGCCTGCGGGCAAATCCGGCAACTCAAACCCGCGGCCAGGCCCGCTTGCACCGGCCGCCGATGGAATCCCCATCGAGAACGAGCGCAAGTAAATGCGTCAACATGCGCAGTCAGTCAAAGCAACGGCCATCCACCACCAGCGCTTCTATCTCTCTCCTGCTGGTTCGCTGCCGACTCGTGCGGTTGTGGGTGATCGCGTTTATTAGTAGAGCCGACCATGCGGCTTGAGAGAAGTCTGAAGCGAGCCGAGAACGCTGCCGGTGTCCAGCAGCCGCGCGCTCCTGTCCAGACGCTTGTCCTGATCCATTTCTGGTGCCGTGAGCGTCGACGACGCAAACGAGAGGTCCGTGGCGTCCAGCTCGTCGTCACCGGTCCCATCGTGAACCACGGCCGAGAGAGAGCGGCTCGAATAGGGTTGTGCAGCTTCGCCGCGGGGATACGAAGGCAGCTTCATGTGCGACGGCTGCAGCGGCGGATATGCGTGGTCGTCGGCACGCAGCGACTGAGGTGGCGCGATCATGCCCATGCCGATGGAATGGTTTACGTGCGCCGTGACACTTGCGCCTGCGCTGCTGTACGAACTATGCATGCTTATTTCCGAAGACGACCTGGTGCGCTTCTTGGCGGCCTTGGTGGGCTGGCTCATGCGCGGGATGAGCACATCTGGCGCTGGGGCCGCTGACGTGCGGCGTTGTGGCATGGAAGCCGAGGAGAGCGGAGTGCGGATGTACGCGTCAATGGGGTTGGACGAAAACATGACGGTTTCTTGGCGGTCCTGCAGCACTTGGCGCTCCTGGCGCTCCTGGGCAACGAGGCAGGCCAGGCGAGCCTGCTCGAGCTTCTCTTGTCGCTGCTCCTCGAGCACCTGGCGCGGGTACTTGGCGTCTACAAAATGCGGGAAGATGGGGCGTGCAATATCAATGGTCTGCTTTGAGCACTCTTCGATTTCGGCCTTGTTCGAAGAGGCATGATCGGGCTTTGTCAGCATGGGCTGGCGCGTGGTTGTTACGGAGCATCATCCACTGCACATACCATCGACGGCAGATGGAGACCCATGGCCATGGCGGAAGTGTCCAGCGACAGCGCGTTGATCTGGCGCGCGAGGTGGCGATAGCACATCTCGCAGTCGGACCGCGTGGCGGCAAACGTGGCGAGAATGCATGCGGCGCTCTGGACCGACGGCGAGAAGAGCATCATTCGGTAATACAGCTGGATGACCGCGAGGAAGGTGTCGGCCATCTCGTAGATGGCCTGGCGATGCTGCTCGCCCAGCGGCAGGTCGGCCAGGAACAGCTCGAGGAATGCAGATGGCGTGGCCGCAGACAGCTTCCACCGCAGGCGCTTGAGCACAAGCAGCTCCTCGGCCTGCACACGCGAGTCCGGCTCAGTTTCTCCGCATCGCGAGGAATAAGCCACCGGGCACGGCGGCACGCTCACCCGCAGCGTCTCGTGCGTGAAGGCGCCGCAGGCCAGGTCGACGAGCGACTTGCACGACGGCGGGTTTGGCTCGCACAGCTTGCCCGCAATGAGCAGGCACGCGGCGCCGAGCGTCTGGTATCGTCCGAGGTGGACAGGATGGAGGCCGCAGATGCGGTCGACAAAGTTGACTGCCAGCTGCCGGCGCCGGATGGTCAGGGCGGGGCTGGCGGAGGAGGCAAGCGGCACGGCGCAGAAGGTGGAGGCTCACATGGAATATCTCAAAGCTCTGGTATTGAAGGTGCTCGTGGACCTGCGGGGTGGCGGGCGTCAGCGCAATGTCCCAACGGTCGGACGCGCCCGTCTCTGGTCGGACGCACCTGGAAGAGCCATTCGAGCAGCTCGCTGTGTGCGGCGGGGCGGGAC
>JADGIZ010000111.1:0-25344 GCA_027604665.1 Polyrhizophydium stewartii | reverse complement strand
TGCCTGCGCACCGCCCCCGGCGCGTCGGTGGCGGCCGCCGCCCAACACACTCGCCGACACCCCACCGGCCGCCGCCGCCGCCGCACCGCCATTCCGCCGCACAGCGAGGTCGAGCAGTCGCTCCAGCAGGTCGCGGGCCTCTACCAGGCATGGCGCCAGCACCTCGCAAACCCGGCCATGCCCGAGCAGGACCTGCGACGGCACGCAAACGACGTCAGAGACATCCTGCGCAACATCGCCGCCGACTTGGACGAGCTCGACGAGACAATCAATATCCTTTTCGGCCTCGCCCGGCCCCACCCGGCCCATTCCCTTCCCTGTGTCTGTCCGTCTGCCGGCAATGCTGCCGTCGCGCTCAGTCCCCGTTTCCGTCGGGCAACCGCCCGATCATGAGCCTGCTGCCGCGTCCTTGACTTGGCCCCCTTCCGCTTCCTCCCAGCACAGGTCGTGCAGGCCAACCCAGCCCGCTTCAAGCTCGACCGCCCGCAGATCGAAGAGCGCAAGCAGTTTGTCGCAGACTCGCGGCGGATCGTCGAGGTGCGTCCACTGCCCTCGCTCGCGCTCGTCGCCGCTGCCATCTGGCGTGCTGACGCGTCGATCTGGCCCAACCCAGGACATGCGGACCAACATCAACAACCCCGCCGCGGCGCGCATGGGCGGCCAGCAGGGCGTGCGCGACGTGGGCTCCTGCGCTCGCTCGCATTGCCGCGTGGACCGGCACTCATGCAGCTGACGCGGCCCGGCCATTGCTCCCCTCTGACGCCGCACAGAACCTGTTTGGCGGCCAAGGCAAGAAAAAGGTCGACAAGTTTGGCCGCACCGAGGACGAGTACAAGGTGTCCAACCAGCGCTTTGTCGAGCGCGAGCAGGAGCAGCAGCAGCTCCTCATGGACCAGCAGGACCAGCAGATAGAAGAGGTCGCTGTCACCGTCGGCAACCTACGCGAGATTGCCCGCGTCATGGGCGACGAGCTCGACGACCAGACGCGGTGCGATGGCCGCGCTTCGCTCGCCGCCCACCACGTTCGCATGCCGTCAGCATCGGCGCTGACCCGCGCCCATGCGCGGCTCGCGCTGCTTGCGTTTCCAGGCTGCTGGGAGAGGTCGAGACGCAGGTCGACACGACGCAGAACAGGCTGCAGGACGGCATGAAGCGCATGCAGGACTTTATCCGCGCCAACTCGGGTGCGTGCCCAGATCTCGGTCGGGTTGCGCTGTGTCCCGCTGTTTCTGATCCCACCGCCGCTACCGCCTCGGATGCCGCGCAGACACCAAGCAGCAGTGGTGCATCGCGATCCTGATTGTCGTGCTCGTCATCCTTTTGATATTGGTGCTCAGCTTCTGAGCATATCACACGGGCAGGCCGCGAGAGGCGGAAGAGGCAGCTAGAGAGCAGCGCAGGCATCAACAACAGATCTCATTGGTGCGCGTGCACGCTGTTCCGCCAGACCGGCATGCCCATGTCGCGAGCCGTGCAGCCGCACTTGCCCCCAAACTCGCCGATGGCCTCCGCAGCGCCGCAGCGCGAGCGCACGTTGATTGCCATCATTGGCGACGAGGTGCGCCGGCGCCGCCGCACACCACGCACGCCGCGCCGGCGCTCACGCTGCGCCTCCCGCCCGCGCGTGCCCGCCACCACGCCGCCACCCGTCGGTGCCTCCTGGCGTGCGCGCGCGGCCAGGACTCGGTCACGGGCATGCTGCTCGCTGGCATCGGCCACATCGACTCGAAGCAAAAGCCCAACTTCCTCGTCGTCGACTCGAGTGCGTGTGCCCGGTCCGGCTCGTCTGCCCCTCAGCCTGCCCAGGCCGGCCGCAGAACTATCGGCCCTCTTCTGTGCCCTGGCCGCCTGCGCCGACGCCCGCCTGAGCCGCCCGCGTCGTCGGCATGCAGCGTCGCAGGCTCCAACCCACCCACCCCCGGTCGCGCAACCTCGCTCCGCTCACCCTGCCCCGCATGCGTCCGACCTGCCTGCCCGCCCGACGCTGCTGCCCGCCTGCCGCCGCTGCAGAGACCCCGCTCCCCAAGATCGAAGAGACCTTTGAAGAGTTCACCAAACGCCGCGACATTGCCATCATCCTGATCAACCAGCACGTGTGTCCACGCCTCGCACGCACACTCTCAAACCTCGCATCTCAATCCGGTCGATTGTGCGGGCCGCTGCTGCTGACCCACCCGCTGGGCTGATCAATGCCGGCTTCCGGGTTTCAAGGTTGCCGACGACATCCGCGGGCAGATCGACGCCCACCAGGCGGCGTTCCCGACCATCCTCGAGATCCCGTCCAAGGACCACCCGTACGACCCAGCCAAGGCACGTCCCGCCCGTCATCCCCTTCATGGCTGCCGGCTGCTCTCCCCTCCCGCTCCCTCCTGTTGGAGACCAGATCTGACACCACCATGGCTTGACCTGCGCAGGACTCGGTGCTCAGGCGGGTGCAGAAGCTCTTTGGAGAGGAAAAATGAGACGAGAACGAGACCCATCCTGCTGTCGCTGCGCGGCGGCATTTGGACAGAGAGACAGAGGAATATCGAGCCTGGGATCCGACCCCAGGATCGACTATTTTCGTTTCTTGTGGGAGGCAGAGCGCATCTGCGACGACTTGCGCGGCAATGAAGCGCGATGCATCGCATCGGATCAAGCGGCCAGACGTTGATCGACTTGAGCCGGTGTTCACTCGCGTGTGTGACACACGCATACATGGCGGCACCCAGCCGATCGAAGCTAGAGTGCAAGCACGAGCGCGCATGTATTCGGTGACGGACACCACGAACAGGCGACGGACGAGCCGACCGACGGGGGGGCAGAGTGAATCGCATGCAGAAACGCATCGCCGCATCACGCAGGCGCCTTGACGGCCGTCGCAACGAGCGGCGACGGCGACAAAGACGACGGCGGCGACGAAGAGGAGGCGATGGCTGGCAGCGGCCGCCCCTGCGTGAGCTTGGGGTCGCCAAACACAATGGCGCTCTCGCGCGAGTTGGTGTGCTTCTTGAACGCAATCTGGTCGCCGTAGAGTCCCTCGCGCATGCCAAAGTAGTCTTGCATGGTGGTGTCGTACGAGTGCTGCAGCAGCATGTACTGCGCGGGCATCTGCTGCTGCTGTTGCTGCTGCTGCTGCTGCTGCTGCGATGGCTGTGCAGTCGAGGCCGACGATGTTGGCGGGATGGGCGGTGGCGGTAGAGGGGCGGTGTGCAGCGGCACCGCGACAGGCTTGACGACCGGAAACAGCATGTTGCGCGCGGCAACGTGCGGCAGGATGGCGTGGCGGCGGCGGTGTCCCGCCGACAGCCTTGGCGCGCCGAAATGCGCCTGGTGCGTGGTCTTGTTGCGGCCCATGGACTGCGCGTCCTCGAGCGCGTCGTCGCTGATGTGGATCGACGGCTGGTGCCGGATCTTGACGCCGCGGTGGCGCTGCGCCTCGCGCGCGCTGTACTTGACGAACGTGCGGTGCGTCGTGGACGTGTAGCGCTCGTCGATCTCGTCGGGCGCGAGCTGGCGGTGGTGGATCCCGCCTGGGTTGGTGATGGCGTCGTTGACGGCCGCATGGGCTTGGCCGCCGCCGCCAGCATCACCACCGGCATCGCCACCAGCGCTTGTGCCCGTGCCTGTGCCCGTGCCTTTGTCTGCGCCGCCGGATCTGGCGCTTTCAAGCTCCGCAAGCCGCTGCTGCCGCCGCTGCCGGTGGCCCTGCATCTGCGGCGTGTCCGCGGCGCCTTCGCTCGTGTCGAGCGGCTGGTCGCCAAACGTGACCTTGCTGCGGGTCATGTTGGCGCCGAGGATCGGGTGCATGGGCGGGCCGTCCCACGGGTGTGCACGGAACGCGCCGCGCGTCGTGGTCCCGAACGAGCAAAAGTCATAATGCCGCGGGTCGCCCGCGGGCACGGAGCTGGTGTTCATGCACAGGGCGTTCACGCCGCCGAGCGCGCGGTCGCCAAACTCGGACAGCGTCCCCGCGGCGGGCACGGCGCTGCCTTCGTTGTGCGCGTACGAGCGGAACGAGGCCGAAGAGTACGACTCGAGATCGCGCTTGGTGTCGTCGGGCTCGAGCGCTGTTGCGATGCCGTGGTGGCGGCTGTCGCCGCGGCCGTGCGCTTGAATGCTTCTGGCTCCTTGTGCGCGTGTGTGCCCGCGCGCGTCGGCTGCGCCGGCACATGCCTGCGCCGTAAAGTCGCGCTGCGTCACCGACGGGCTCGTGCGCCGTCGCTCCAGCTGCTCCTCGCCAAACGCAATGTGGCTCGCGCCGCCCTGCTGCGAGACAAACGTGCTCGGCCGTCCATGCGCATCATCCGCAGCTGCCACATCTGCATCCTCGCCGCGGCGCAGCTGCTGGCCCTGATACGTGGCCGTCGTGGTCGTCTCGTACATGGACGCGCGGTCGTACCCAGACCCAATCGCAGATCCAGATCCGCCGCCGCCGCCTGCGCCGCGGCCCTCATGGTGCCCGAGAAGGATCGACGACGGCTTGGTCTGGTGGCCCTGGTACGGCCGGTACGCCTTGGCCGGGTGCCGCACAAACGACGTCTCATGCACCGTATCGTACGACTTTTGCTTCTCGAGGTCGCCCAGGTGGATGTGGCTCGGCCGGCCCACGTTGACCCTCGGCGCGCCGTTCTGTGCATACATGGGGTCCGACGCGTCGCGCGGCAGGTACGACTCTTGCGACGTGGTCATGAAGTTGCGAAAGTGCTTGTCGTCGATCGGTAGATCCTGCCGCGTCTGCAGGCCAATGTGCGCCGCGCTCGTCGCCGTCGGGGCCTTGGAGTGGAACAGCTGCGCGGTCGTGAGCTCGTCGGTGGGCCTGCGTGACATGATCACGCCCGGCTTGACGATCTCTGTGGCAGAGGGATGGGTCAGCTCGATGAAGGCATTCACACACACGCCTCACACACACACACACAGACATACACACACAAACGCACCAGGCTTGGTCGTGCCCGGCGGCGGCGCGCCAAAGTCGGCGTCCGTCATGCTCTGGTTCCGCTCGGTCGACACCATCTTGGGATCGCCAAAGACGATATGCATCTCAGACTTGCGCGAGCTGGTAAACCCGAGCGGTTTTCCCGCGGGGCCATCGGGGACAAAAACGCCCTCGCCGAGATGCATTGTGGAGCGCCGGCGCGCCTCGGCGAGCGCGCGCGGGTCGCGCAGGAGCGCGATGCGGTGGGCGTCGTAGTCGGCATGCATCGTCGACAGGTACTGCTGCGCGCCGGAAAACTTTTGGTTGTCGCCCATCACGATGTCGGTCATCAGGCCCATTTTGAAGCCAGAGTGCTTTTGCCAGCCGTAGAGCGGGTCGTTGCTCGAGCGCCGGCGGCCGTGGCCTTTGTGCTGCTTGGGCGGCGGCCGCGGCTCGTGTGCGATCGGTTGCGCGTCCGTGTGGCCTGGTGCCGCCGGTGCTGCTGGCCGTGTGGTGCCTTGGGATGTTGCGACTGCTGCGGCCGCCGCAGGCGGGGCGACCGCTGGCAGCGCCGCTGGCTCAGATCCGGTCGCCATCGAGTCAAATCGTGTCGGCAAGACCGCCCTCGGCTTTCTCTCGTTCTTTTTTTTTTTGTCTGCGACCGATGGCGACAAGCAACGCCGACAGAGGCACCGCTGGATCGGGCAGGGCAGGCGCTGCGGCCGCGAGGGCTGCGGCCGCAGAGGTGCTGGCGGCGGGTGGCGCGATTGCTTCTGCACCAGCATCCCCCCGCCTGGGATCGAGGCCGCGCGGCGGCTCGCCCGTCAAGGCGGCCGATGCCAGCGCCGCTGCAGCGCCGTTGGCGGGGTCGCGGTCGACTCCGGCGTCGCCCCGGGCCGGGCATGCGGCGGCCGCCGGGTCCCTCGCCGCGCTGGCTGCGCTGCACCAGCACCAGCACCGGCAGAATTCGTCACAGCCAGGCGCCCCGGCGCTGGCGGCCGCCACCGCGGCAGCGGCGGAGACGGCGTCCATGGCGCGCAGGGCTAGCACGTCCGACGACGCCCGTCCGCTCGGCGCTTCGGCTCTGCCGTCGGCATCGATGCCGCACCTGCCGATCGGCGCCGCGCCGCCGCCAGCGCTCGAGCGCACGGCGAGCTTCAAGAAGGTGCGCTTCTCGGTGGGCGGCAGTGCGGTCGCCGCCCGCGACGACGACGACGATGCCGCTGCGGCCGCGGGAGGTGATTCTCTATCCGGCGCTGCGTCGTCGTCGTCGTCGCAGCGGCCGGCCACGCAGGCGCCGGCGCTGGCGCTGGCGCCGGCGCATGCGGCCGCCTACCCGCGCAGGCTCTCGCGCGCGGCGTCTGCGCCCGTCCTCGGCGATCGCTCGCCCACGAACCACTCGGACCAGGCGTCCGTCGCGCACTTTGTCTCATCGGCCGTGTCGTCCAAGGCAAAGGTGCGCCGGTCGCCTCGGCCGGCCCCGCTGCGGCCGTGTGCTCACGCTGCAGTCGGCCCCTGTCCCCGCTCTGCGCATGCGCATCTCGCAGGGCAAGACCGTGCTCTACCACTCGCTCGTCGAGCTCCTGGCCAAGCGGCCCACGGACAAGGGCGCCCTCACGGCTGACCAGATCCGGCTCTACCTCGCGTCCCTGACGCTCAACGTCTCACAGCTGTCGGCGGGCTTCCAGTCGCTCATCCTCGCCGTGCTCGCCATCGACTGGCTCGGCCAGGACGCCCTCTTTGTACAGACATACTGCCACTTTCTCGAGAACTTGGTGTCGGCGCACGCCGTCTACGTTGGCCCCGTCGCCAAGACGCTTGTGCAGCATCTCCGCAACGGTGTGTTTGGCTCGCCCGCTGCCTTGGTGTTTGGCAATGCTGCTGTGTGCGTCGCCCCCGCGTCGTTGCGCATGATGCTCATGCTCTTGCTGCCGCCTCGATCTCGCTCCCTGCTGCTGCTGCTGCTGCTGCTGCTGCTGCTGCTGCTGCGATGATGCGCCGTGTGCACCCTCCCAGGTGTGCGGCAGAATCCGCGCATGATGCCCTCGATGCTCTTTGAGCGCACGCACACGGCGCTCGAGCGCATCCTGAGGCTCGTGCCCACGGGCCCGTCGTTCCTCGTCGACATTCTCAAGGTCAACTTCCCGCACAAGTCGCAGGACATTGAGACGCAGGTCTACTATGTGCGCAGTCTGTTGCGGATAGCGCAGTATGCGCCGGTGCTGCGCAACCAAATCCTGGGCGTCATTGTCGAGGGCATTGTGCAAATTGACGTCGACATCCAGATTGAGATCGAGGAGCTGGACGAGGAGGAGCTCGAGGCGATCCAGGAGACGGTGTTTTCGATGGACGATCTCGACATGGGAGCCTCGTCACCGCAGGGCGAGACCAGCGGCGGTGCCGCTCACGTCGCGGGGTCTCGCGCTGCACACGACGGCGACGGCGACGAGGGCGAACATGGCCGCGACAGCGACAGCGACAGCGACGACTCGGACCACGAGGGTGGCTTCACGCCCATCACGTCGGACATCAAGACCATGGTCGAGAAGCTTGATGCGCTTCTATCGCTGCTGTTCCAGTACATCCACGAGGTGCACCAAGCCAGCGAGCGCTCGGGCGCTGGCGAGCTCACGTCGCTCTTCCACGTCTTCTTGGATATCTTTGACCGCATCATGATCCCGACGCACCGGCTGCGCTGCACGCAGTTTCTCCTCTTTTACCTGTGCTCGCTCAGCCGCGACTTCCCGGGCGACATGATGGGCCTGCTCATCTCGCGCCTAAGCGAGGTGTCGTCGCCGGCCGTGATCCGCATCTCTGCGGCCGCGTATCTGGGCAGCTTTGTGTCGCGCGCCAAGTTTGTCGAGATCGAGTCCGTGCGGCTCTGCCTGCGCCTGCTGAATCAGTTTGTGCAAAACTACCTCGACTCGAACGAGGCAGCCATGGGCTCGCGCATCCAGGTCGACCGCTTTGGCGTGTTCTACTCGGCCGTGCAGGCGATCCTGTACGTGTTCTGCTTCCGCTGGCGCGAGCTCATGGTCGTTGGCGACACGCTGCTCGTGGGCCAGATGCCCGCCGAGCTCAAAGGCTTCCAGCGCGTGCTGCTGTCGCGGTTCGCGCCGCTCAAGGTGTGCTCGGAGCCGATTGCGCAAGAGTTTGCCAAGATCATGCACTCGCTCAACATCATGTACTGCTTCCCGCTCATTGGCGGCAGTGCGGCGGCGGCTGCTGCGGCCGCGGCGGGCGGTGGCGTGTCCAGCGGCACGCAGACCCCGTCGCAGCCGGGCATCGTGCCGGACATGGCGCGCACGGCGTCGCAGTCGAGCTTCAGCGGCATCGGCGGATCTGTGCAGGACCTGTCGTACGCCGTGATTGAGCGGCTCGACTCGTTCTTCCCGTTTGACCCGCTGACGCTGCCTCGCTCGCGCGGGTACATTGCGCCGCTGTACCAGGAGTGGCAGGGCTCGGACGAGAACAATGTCGACAGCGAGGTCGACAGCCACAGCACGCACGACATTGAGTTTGACTCGGACGACGAGGCCGACGGTCTTGGCGGAGGTCTTGGAGACGACGACGACGATGACAGACGCGCCAACGATCCCATGAGCACGTCGTTGGGCTGATTGGCTCGCAAGTGCTCAGCTGGTATACAGCCTCGCTGCGTGACGTCTCATCTACAAGCATGCTGCCATTCTATTTCCACTGCATTGCATTATTTGATTTTTTTTTTCCTTACAGCGCTTGCATTGATGCTTGCCTGTGCAGATGCCGCGGCTACGAGGCGGGCAGGCACTCCGCACCGACCAAGGAAATGCTCGTGGCGACGATGATGGACTGTCCAATCCCACTCACTCCCTTCCTCCCGTCCCAATCATAAGCACAACACACCTGAAACCACACACACACCCACCAGCATGCCCATTCTGCTTGAAATACAGTCTTCATTTCCTATCCTTGCTGGTTGACTTGGCTGCTCGGCTGTCTCACCTCATACGCTTGCGGATCCAGTCGCACGCGCAGTAGTATCTGCGAAAGAGGTATAAATGGTGCGCGTAAGCTGGATAGATATGTTTGGCGGGGCGAGCTCGTTTTCAGCCGGCTGCCAGCTCATGAGGCTGCGGGTGCGCACCGAGGATCGCAGATCTGAACCAAGGCGCGATGCATGACGTGGTAGTATCCCAGCCCGGCTGCGTCGAGCCCAGAGGGGGGTGTCAGCAAGTGATCTTTGGTGCTCGTTGCTTCGATCCTCGATCAACCAAGCAGCCAGTTTGTCCCGCGCTCGCGCATCGCACGGGTCCGACCCTCGCAGGCACCCACCAACACGAAAGGCGACCATCCAGTTGATAAAGCCCTGCGTCTTGTAGAACTCGCATGGCTTGTTGTTGCAGGGGATGGCGTTGAGCTGCACGGCGCAAGGTCAGTCGATATCCTGGATTGCGAGCGCAGGAGGCGAGGAGCACACCACGCCTGTCGCGCGGTAGGCCGCAGCGATGACAAAGTAGATGCCCGTGACGGCAAACGTTGGCCAGAACTCGCGCACCATGACATGGATCATGCCCGCCTTGAAGGCAAACGTGTGGGCGAAACGGAAGTAGAGCAGGATGATGTTGGTGATGATGAAGAGCAGCTGCAGGCTGCGGCGCAACGATGCGTGCGCCGGCGTGCGCATGCGGACACGGCGTCGGCGCGTGTGTGTGTGTGAGACGGTGTGAGATGTGCGGGTGTTGGCGCTGCGTCGGCGACGTCGGGGCTCACATGTACAGCACAATGACGATAAACAGCGTGTGCAGCTGCAGCTCGGCAAACATGGTCAGGAGCAGGTCCACGAGCAGCAGCGCGTGCTGCACGACGAGCCCCGTCGTCAGCGACCGCACGAGGTTCGGCGGCACGTCGTTGGGACGCGACGAGGCGGATGTTGGATGCGCGAGCGTCGCCGGCATTGATGGCTCGCTGCGCGGCAAAGCCCAAAGCAAACACACGAGCGGCGGGTGGCATGCCGTTGATGTTATTCAAGATGCTGAGTGGTGGGTGGGCAGAGAGGAACGGAGTCAGAGCGATTACGTCGCATCGCCGGGGCGGTTAGTGCTGGTGGTGGTGGTGGGCATATTCGCTGTCCTTGGGCACGAGCGACGGGTCCATGCCGTGCGACTTCATCTTGACGGCAATCTCAAAGAGATAGTCGAAGCATTCGGTCATCGACTTGGCTGTTGCAGGTTTGGTCGGTTCATAGGCCAGAAGCAGCGGTCAGCGGGAGCTTCAGACCAAGAAGCACAACGGGCATCCACCAAAGCACCTTTTTGCCAGTTCTCGCCCCAGACATACACGCCATGGCGGCTGCGGGTCGTGCGCGAGTGGGTCAGCATCGGCAGCGGCGGCAATGGAAGATCACATCGGACGGCCAAACGCACCGAACGAGCACGGCGTTGCTCTCGGGATACGCAGCCATGGCGGCGGCCATGCGGTCCTTGAGATCCTCCTCCTCGGCCGTGTTCTCGATGATGGGCACAACAAGCTTGTCGTAGTACTTGTAGTTGGTCGACGTCGACCCGCGGCGGATGCCCTTGATCATCTCCTGGTGCGTGATGACAAACTCCTTGTCGTACAGCAGCGTGGCCATGACGGCGTTTTGCGAGTGCGTGTGGATGCAGGCGCCGGCGTTGCGCATGTCGTATGCGTTGAAGAAGAGCGGCGTGCACTGCGACTGCTTGAGCGACATCTCCCTGGGCGGCGACGCAATCACCTCCTTCTCGGGCGTCAGGATGAACATGTGCACGGACTCGAGGCGCTCCTTCTGGACGCCCGAGGGGGCGATGTAGATAAGGCCGCTGCGTCGGCGCGCGGGAGAAGGATGAGGCGAAGCTGCAGGTCAGCCTGCGATGCCTCGCGCGGGGGCCGAGGTGCAGCGGGCGTGCGCGTGCTGGCTGTGTGTGGGCCGGCGGGACGAGGCAGGCCGCCTGGCCCGTCTTGCGACAGCAGCCCGACGAGCACGCCGCCCGTCGCTTCAGGCCCAAAAGCCCAACCGAGCACGCACTCCTTCTTCATGGTGATGCCGCCGCCGGTGCCCGTGACCCAGCCGAGGGTGTAGAACAGGCGGCACAGCTCCGGGATCAGGTTGACCGGGTGCTCCGGGTCGTCCGACTTCCACAGGTCCTTGGTGCGCTTGGCGACCTGCGTCGTCGTCGTCGTCGTCGTGTCCTGCTTCCGCTTCTGCTCGACGGCCAAGGCAGTCCATGCAACGGCGCGGCGTCCGCGAATGCCACGTCAGCGATGCGCCGCTACCACGCACGCACGGCAGTGGTGTGCAGTGCGCTGGATGCGGGCAGACGCCCGCCGCGCGGCTCCCGCACCTCCGTGCGCCTCGTCATGGTCGAAGGCTGCCTTTCATGGCCGCGAGCCAAAAATATGTCCTGCGCCAGAAACCGGCGCATCGCGGCTGCTCGAAAGGCGTGAGGTCCGCGACGCGCATCTCCGCGCTGCGGTTCGGCGCGTGCTCCAGTCATCCCAGGCGGCATCTGTGTTTGCTGAAGGATCTCGGCTAGCGCACTAAACAACTCCACCCCCCATCACCGGTCGTCTGGCCTCGGCACACCGTCGAGGTGCCGAAGAAGCTGCATCTGCTCGGACCCCAACTTCACATTGCCCCAGAACCTCACAGCAGGCCTCGACGCAAAGGCCCGGTTCAGCGCTCATATTCGAATATCAATCTTCAACCGATACGGAGGCGTGGTAGATCGACGCCGCAATATCAACTCGCTTGTCCGCCAACACAACTTGCCCCAATCTCCCGCATGTCTCACCACGCCTTCCCGTCTGCCTACGATCCTAGAGGAAACTATCAAACCGCTGAAGCCGGTCCGTCAACATCGTCCCGCACGTTGGACGGAGCTGTTCTCCGCCAGCATGTGGTCGCAGCTGGTGACGCTGCGAGCGCCGCCCATGCCGGCGTCGTGGCGCGCGATAGCCGCTGTGGCACTCTGAATATAGGCGATGGCAGCGACTTCACTGCTCGTCCACGTCGCCTCGGTGACGACGTTGGCCAGACCGCGCATCACGGCCCCAGGCTCCCCTATACCCCAACGCCGAGACCCACGGCGCATCACGGCCCGCTGCCCGGTCCGCTTGCTCCGCCACACGGCCACTGGTCTGCCCATCAGCGCGAGCCGCTTGGCCAAGTGCGTGCGTACGACCCGACCCAGCACGGCCTCCGAACGGACTTCCAGCAAGCCGGTCTCAGCCGCACGGAGCACCCGAGCGCCGCTCCCCAGTATTCCCCCCATCCGCTCCCATACCTGGCGCAGCAAACAAGCCACACGCCGATGGGGGGCGACGCTCAGCGTCTCGAGTACAACACACACTCTGCCGCGCCTTTGGCGGCTGCAGCGCCGGTCAAGCGCAGCCTGTCGCAGTCGATGTCATACCAGGCCGAATCGCTGCCGACACAAGGCCCGCGCATACCAGCTCTGCGGGCTCCGATCCTCGCGACGCCTGGCCTGCTTCACGGTCAAGTAAGCACGTCCGATCGGCATGTGATTGCGGCGGCCCCGCAGACAAACGTCTACCAAGCGCGCATAGATCACGACTCGCTGCGTCCCGTCGACCAGAGTATTACGGCTGGCCCTCCCAAGCGTTCGCGCTCCGACAGCCCCGATATCCAGCGCAGCGATGAGCGCGGACCGTCCGGCACGCACAATCACGCCCAATTTGTGCGGTCCCTCCTCGCTTACGATCGCGGCCCGGGCTTTGGCGGGCAAGCAGGCGCAGCCGGTCTGCCAAGCGAGATTGCCGGCACGGCCTTGTCGCGTCAGACGCCCGAGCGCGTCAGAGGCGAGACGGCCGGGCCGGGCCGTGATGGGGCTGCCCCGGCTGCCGAGGCTACTGTGGCCGTCGAGAGCACGGCATTCCAAGGTGCGCGCGAACTTGATGCAAGCAGCGAGGCCGACCCAGACGAGCGGCGTCGCCGCCTGCTGGAGCGCAACCGCCTCGCTGGTGAGTGCCTCGCCGAGCGCCACTGCCACCCCAGCGATGCTGACACACACCTGGCCGCCAGCACACAAGTGCCGCCAGAAGAAGAAGGCGTGGATGCAGCAGCTCGAGGCGCAGTCACACGAGGTGATGCAGCACAATTTACATCTGCAGGCGGTCAACAAGAAGCTGCACGACGAGGTTATCGAACTCCGACGCCGCATGGCCGCCATCAGCGAGGCTTGCACGTGCGGCGGCGGCAAGAGGCTGTATCCGGCAACGACCATGCCCAAGCCGCCCACCCATATGCCCGCCGCCAACAAATGACACCCCCGCCGGTGGTGCTACGAGGCATCGCGGCAGCCTCCAAACGCAATAGAGCACACATTCCCGTTCGTGATTTGGTCCCGTAATCAACAGTTTATTGACGGGCTTGGCAGCCGCGGCAGCCGCGTGCGCGCGCGACAGCGCTCCGGATGCTGTTCCTGCAACGCCCAGCACAGGCACGCACTTGTCCGCGACGGCCGGTGGCCCAGGTGCACACTTAGCGCGACTGCAGCACACAAAAAGCGCCGCATCAGAGGGCTCGGTGTCAGCAACCAGCAGAGAGTGTGCGGCGGGCATCCGGCAGCGCCCGAGACGCCGCAGACAAGGCGCAGGCACCTTGATGAAGCCGATGTCCGAGGCGTACTCGCGGAAGCACTGGCGGCAGATCATCAGGTTGTACTTGCGGATCAGACCGGCGCGGTGGGCGCAGACGCGGCTGTTGTCGTTGCGATGCCGCACGGCGTCGCAGGGGCAGGGTTGTCAGCGCCATTGGCCCGGCGAGCTTGCGCACTGCGGCCTCCGCGCAGCCGCGACGCCAGAGCGGCCAGAGCGTCCAGAGAGGCTCTGCGCCGCATGCGGCCGTCCATCGCCTCGAGACGGCAGGTCCGGCCGAGGGGTGTCGCCGCGAGGCGCGATGTGCGCTCGCTCTCGAGGCGGCTGCGGTTTCACGGCGGCCGCAGCGCAGCGTGCTGGCGGCGGGGCACGCACCACTCGCGGGAGCCCTTGCCGAACTTGCGGGGGTGGGAGTTGTAGACTGCGTCGTGGGCCATTCTGGGTGGTTGTGAGGGTGGAAGCGCCGAAAAAACGCGCCTGTCGCTGCCAGTCCTCGCGAAGAAAAACGGCCGTGCCCGCGCGCCAATGGGCGATTTTCTCCGAAACTCTCCGAGATCACGTGGACACCACGCGCCGGCCGCGCCGCCGGCTGGCCGCCGTTGGGCGCGCTGGCCGCCGTTGGGCCGCCTGCTGCGCCAGGACGCGCTCCGGGCCAGCGCCAGCCCCGCCCGCGCTCCCACCGACGGGCCGCCTCGACCCAGCAGCGCGCCGACGCACCCGACGCAAAGCCAGCGGGCCAATACGCTGCCAAGGCTGGCCGAGTGGACACACACTCCCACCGAGCACAGCTCCGTCCCGCGCCGCCATGGACCGGCCGCGGCCACCGTCCGGCGGCCACCACGCCGCCACCGCCAACACTGCCGACGCTGGCGCCACCACTGACCAGCCAGATCGGACGTCCAAGATGCATGGTGCGGCACCAGCCTCGCCCGCTCGAAGATGCTCGCACTACTTGCCGTGTGCCTCTGCCGCCGACCTGCTGCATCGCTTCTGCCGATCAACGTCTCTTGCTCCCGACGCTGTCCCATGCCGGCTGCCTCTGGCGAGCTCCGGCAGCTGGCTGCGATGGACTCCCCCTTGAGCTTGAAAATGTCGAATGCCGCTCTCATGGGCAACCATCGAACGGCAATCTTTATGCGCGCTCGTCGCTCGCGGCAGGTCGGATCGGTCGCGAGCAACGGAAACCGCTGTTTGTCGACTGTCGCTCTCCCCCGTCCTTGCCCACCACCGATACCCGTATTCCAGCTTGCTTTCCTCACTGCGCGCCGTAGCTGGGTCTCGGACCCACCCGCGCATCGCGCTACCGCCGGGTGCTTGCCCAACTCGCGCTCAACACCTTGATGCCCGCAATGCAATGCATTCATGCGTGCCAGCTGCTTCTGCGCACCTATGCGCGCTCTCCTCAAAGCTGACACTGGATTCGCGCTTGTCATGTTGCATCTTCACTTTCCAGTCTCCAGCCAAGACCGCGTGCCGCTCAAGCCTTGCTCGCCTGCCGTCGTCAAGGCTGCAGCTGTATCCGTTGTTTCCGCCGGCTCGCCTCTGAACTCGTCGCCATTGGCTTCAGAGGCACCGTTTTCAAGCGGTCGCTTCTCCGCCGCGGCAGCCGAGGCCAACGACGCTGATCGCCTACCTCGTTCGGCCCTCGCATCGTCCTCTCCCAACGAGCCGCACTCAACCACTGCCGAGGTGGCAGAGGGGTCACGTGGAGCCGCTACTTGCTCGACTCCAACCACAACTGCTGCTTCTGCTATCCAGCCGATCGGCGCGCCATCGATGATCAGACCCGAAAAGACAGTTTCCTCCTCGGGCACCGAGCAGTTTTGGGACATGATGAGCTCGATCCAGCTCTTTGAGGCCCTGCAGGTGCCAGACGCACACACATGCACTCCTGACCGCCGCGGCACCTTTGACCCCTTTGACGATAACCCGTATCTTCGTATGCGTGATCTCAGCCTCAATCCACACGAATCACGGCAACGCCAATACCCGTCGGGCGAAGCACAGCGGGCTGAGCCGATCGGGCCAAGTGTTCCTCATGGAGTCGCCTCGGATCAATTTAATACAGCCGACCAAGATGTCCGCAGCCGAGACGGAGCCTTTGGCAATGCTGAGAGAAGTGAAATCTACTCGCAGCATCAAAATGGTCTGCACACAGACGCATGCACGATCGGCGGCGCGTGCTGGAACCCCAAGGCCAGCGCAGATCTGCATATCGGCCGATCAGAAATGGCCCTTGCGCCTCAGACAACCAAATCAACCCTCACGCCCACTCACTGCCACGGCAGCAGCACGTGTCAGCCCAGCCTTGGCAAGTACCAGCGCGAGCCTTCCGAGTCTTCCTTCGCAACGGCATTCACGAACAGCACCTCGCTCGCGAACAGTGGCTCGATGGTTTTCTTTTCGCCCTCACGCACATCTTCGAGCGACTCGGACCATCTGTCGAACCAAACGAGCGTGGCCATCCAAGACAACGGCACACTTGCCGCGGCACGGCGCTTTCCCATTGACCTGCGCAATACGTCGGATGCCCCTGCTTTGTACGAGAGAGGAGCCGCTTCCCAAGGAAATAACCACGCCGACTGTCTTAAGCCATCGACGTCTTTGCGAGTGGCGCGGCCCACGTTTGCCAAGATCCTGTTTTCGTCTCCGCCAGGACCGAAGCCACGTCAAGGCTCTCCGGCCACGCAAGCCACATCTTCTCAGGGCGCCACACAAATGCCTGCGCTTAAGCTGCCAGAGACAGAATCTGCGACTCATCGGCGCGCACCGACGGGGTCAGACTCCCTCAAGATGTTCTTCGACATGACGCCCCCAATCGACTCGCAGCACACCTCAGCAGTCGGACGCGACCCAATGGAGCCCGCAGCTGGTTCAGGAAACAGCACCTACACATTGATCGATAAGCATTTACCATCCAGAGAGAATGCCCAATCGATCTCTGCTTCGGCAGACGTCCCTGCACTCCCATTCGCAGCCTCACAGCCATCATCCCTATCCTCCTCAGTCTCGTCGCTCTCACTTTCGACAACGCTCAATGTCGCTTCGCCTGCATTGACCCAGCAACCGCCGTCAGACGGCGTGACTACTGCGTTCAACCCTCCAGGGCAATCGGCTGCGATGCGTCCGACTGGCATTCCAGCACCGAGTCGACAAGCATCCCTGCTCGATTTCCAACCACAGGGCTCGCACCACCACCATCATACCCAGCTGCAGCAACTGCCGCCAGGATCTCTGTCCCTGTTTGGCAACGGGCCGTGGCTTGGCGCTCCTTTTGACGCGCATCCTCAACCATTCGCCGACACATCTGCGTATGCGGCCCACACGCCTCAAGCAGCGCACTTGCGGCTATCAGTGACAGGCGCAACTGGTCCTCCTGGCCAGCGTGGATCTGTGCCAAGCTTTGGCAATCCAGTTGCGGCGACCTCGAACTCGTTCGCTCGCGGCGCAACAAACTCCTTCTCATTCGCGCCGAGTTCGCCATTTGTTCCGGGTGCCTTTGGTGACCCGCGCGACGGACACGCCGCAGGCCCTCCGCATACAGGCTACTCGTTCCAATCGACATTTACGCCCCAGCCGCCGCCGTTTGCTCTGCCGCCTTACACAATGCAGTACGGCACAGGCAGAATGGCCGCCGGTGTTTCTCCGTTGGGGCCAGGTCAGAGTACGGCGCTTACTTGGCTGGGCCGCGAGGCACTGTCACGGCCGACGTTTTCGTTCTCTCGTCAACCGCAGCCGCACCCAGCTCCCGGCACGTTCGGCATGCCGTCAGGGGTTTCGGCACTGTATCCGATCTTTCCGCCCGAGACACGCGAGCTGCGCATCGTTGCCGAGATCCAGATGTCCAACTTTCCCGTCGACGCGAGCAAGCTTACGCCAGAGTACTTTGACGGGCTCACTGGCCAGTCTCAGATGCTCGTGACCGAGCTCATCCCGTCGGGCGAGCAGTTCCAGATGCAGCAGACGGTTGTAGAGATGGTTCGCGATATTGCTGCGCGCGTCTTTCCTGGTGCGCGGTCCTGATTTGCGACCGGTGTGTGATGCACTCGACCGAGGCGGAACTGACGCATGTGATGTGAGCAGGCTGTGTCGCCCACCACGACGGTCTGATGGCCACTGGTTTCGACCTGCCTCACATGGGTGCGTCCGAGACGTGCTCTGTGCCAAGAAGTGCGCCAGGCTGACCGTGATCACAGATCTCGATATCTGCCTGTCGCTGCCGTGCACCACGCTGGAGTACATGGCGGATATGTCGCTTTGCATCGAGAAACTTGGTAACGCATTGAAGCGCGGTGAGTGTAGTTCGGCTGATTTGCAAATGCCCGCTTCGGTGTTGACGATCGTCGACGCAGCCGGCATGCGGGACGTGCGCATGATGAACCGTTCTCGCGTGGCAATCTGCCGAATGAGGTATGTATTCCAGTTGAACGAGGCTGCGACACTGGCATAAACTGACGATGCACATGTGCGCCGAAACAGAGACCCTATCACGTAAGCAGCTGGACAGATGCCATCGAGATTGGAGACCTCGCGGCGGAAGCTGACGTTCCGAGACGGCTCACGGTCCAGCGGCCTCGGCTGTGACATTTCGTTCCACGGTGGCATTCCGTTCCAGAGCCTGCGTTTGATGCAAGCGTACTTGAGCATCGACCCTCGCCTGCAGGACATTGTGCTCGTCGGTGAGCAGGATGCTTGCCCCTTTGGCATGGCTGTAACGCCGCTGACAGCGCACGCGCGGCAAGTCCAATTCTGGGCCAAGTGCCGCTGCATCAACGAGCCGCAGTTCGGCACACTGTCCAGCTACTGCCTTATGATCATGATTGTGCACGTGCTGCAGCTACGCGGCGTGCTACCCTGCCTGCAGACAATCTACGGTGCGGCCCAGATCGGCGGCGTCAACTGCGACGAACTTGGCGACGGACAGGAATGGATTTTTGAGAGTTTGGCGTACCTGCCGCAGGTTTGGACGTGCTCCAACACTGAGAGCGTCGGCGAGCTCATCGTTGCGTTCTTCAAGTACTATGCGTGCGAGTTCCCGTACGTCCACGGTGTCGCCAGCGTCCGCTGCGGCCGGGTGCTCTCCAAGGAAGAAAAGTGCTGGACTAAGCAGGTGAGCGATGCGAGAGGGCACGCAGTAAATCTGCACAAGCGCAGGAAAGCTGATCCTGTCGGCTGCTGCTGTTGCAGGAGCACGGCCAAGGCCCGCAGAACAAGGACAGATACTGGTTCTGCATCGAGGATCCCGTCGAGTACACTGTCAACATTGGCCGTGCCGTCGACAAGGACACGCTCTACGAGATCCGCGGGGAGTTCATCCGGTGAGTCTCGCGTTGTGGCAGCCCGTCTGATCTGGCCGCTGACTCGTGTCGCATGGTGTATGGCCTTCACAGGGCATCCAAGATTCTGTGCGTTGGGCCAAACCACCCCAACGACAGCGTGCTTGCGCGCGTCTGCGAGCGCATATCGGGCCCAGGCAAGCGCATGATGGGGCAACCAACCCAAGGCCCCGCGGCACCGGTCTTCAAGCCAAAGCCATACATGATGGCGTTCCTCCCGCCAAAGTAATCGACCAGCGCACATCCCCGCTCGAGAGCAGTCTGCTGATGGCACAGGACAGCGCTGCACACGGCAGAGCTGGGTTGGCTGCGCTGGTCCGCAGATCCGATGACGATCGTCGCCGCACGGCATTCCGAAAAGGCACTCATTCCATTACGAATCATCCACCAATCGCGATTAAAGCGCATGCCTCACTGACAAGGCGGATCCCATGGCCAACGGCGTACAGCGTGCAAGTGGCCCGGCGTTCATTCCGCCGCAGCCTCGATCTGCGAAAACGGGTCCTCCGTCTCCTCGGTGCCGTCGTAGGGCGAGATTAGGATCATGGCCGTGCTGCGAGTGACGACAAGGCCGAGCTTGCGCTTCTCGTCCGTCAGGCGCGTGTGATCCTCCGGGTCTGCGCTGCGTCAGCCATGCGCTTGCTCTGCAGCCATCATGATCCGCGGGCGGCCCGCACGCACCGCGGAGATACTCCTCGGCCTCGTCGAGCACCAGGTTCGACAGCGGATCAAAGCCCTTGAGGATGCCCATGACTGTCGGCGTCGATCAGAGGGCGCCGACCAGACGGACCGCACACCATGGAGATCGGCGGGTCAGTTCATGCGCGCTTCTAGGCGGTTGCATGTGTGAGCTGCCCGCGCAGAAGCGCTCACCTTGTCGGCCGCCTTGGAACTGCACAATCACCCGCTTGTCGGTGTACTTGGCCAGATCCAGGATGTTCTCCTGCAGCACGCGGGAGGCAGGCGCAACAGAGCCGAGTCAGGCAGCCGCACGCAGAAGCGGGTTCCCGCAGCGGAAGCAGATGCCGGCCGTGCAGGACCGTCGCCGTCGCAGCCGCCGAGAGTCCGGTGGATGTCTCTGTCAGCGCTCTCGACCGAAGGCGGGTCGTGCGGCCTTGCGCAGCGCACCTTCTTGGGCTTCTCTGCAGGCCTGTTGCCTGCGCTGCCACCACCGCCGCCACCTCCGCGGCCTCGGCTCCCGCCACGGCCTCCGCCGCGGTTGCCACGGTTGCCCTGCTGCGGCCTGTCGCTCATGGTCTGCGGGGCAACTCGGACGTCTCCGCCTCTTCCCAGAAACCCGCCGGTCACGCGTTCATTGGCGTGACTGAAAAATCAAGACCGGGCAGAGACGGCAGCGCGCGGCCTCGCCCCGCACGCCGCGATGCGCTCCCTTGTCGTCCTGACCGAGCAGGCCGCAGCGCTCGCACCGCTCGAACCGCAGGCGTCGCAGATCCCAGCCGCGTGCATCACCGTCGACACCGACTCGAACCACGTCTACGCCGCGGTCGCAGAGTCGCCGTCGTCAACCACCGTGTTCAGGATCGTCGAGGCCTTGGTGCGTCCGGGCTGCCCGCGCCGACAACCTTGCCGCGCCTCCTCATCCCACGCTTGCAGCAGGCTGCCTGCTGCCTGCGTGCAACGCAGTCATCCTTTCTCGATCCCCGCCTCGAGCAGGCGGCACGAAAGCCCGCGGAGCGCTCACGCCTCCGCTCCGCGCTGTGCAGAACGGCGTCCTGGATGTCGCCGAGGTTGTGTCGCTGCCTGACGGCGACTTGCTTCCGGCCGTACCCGACGCCTCGATCGAAGTCGCGGGCATGCAGTTCCAGCCCGAGTCGCAGTCGCTGTGCATTGCCATGCGTTCGGGCGAGATCCTCGTTGCGCGCTTCGACGGCCCCGAGGGATCTGCACCTGTGGTGGGTCGCTTGCAGCGAGCAACCTGCCCATCGCCGCTGCGCTGACGGCCATCTGGTGCCCTCGTGGCAGCTCGAGAGCGTCGGCATCATCGATAGCGGCATCCGCACCATGGCGTGGAGCCCCGACCTTGAACTGGTGCTGTTTGTGACGGGTGAGCCGACCCGTGAATCTCGCGATTCAGTGGATGCGCCAGCGTCGCTGAGGCGAATCGGCCGATCCAGGTGTCGGCACGATCCTCGAGATGACCAAGGAGTTTGACGTCATTGCCGAGGTGCCCATCAGCGTCGATGACAAGGGCGAAGGTTGAGCTTCACGCCTTGCCGCATCGACAGCCGCCGACTCTGACTCGATCGACTTGTGCTTGCGCTGCCTGCAAAAACAGCCATCCCCGTCAGCGTTGGATGGGGAAGGAAGGAAACACAGTTTCACGGAAGCGCCGGAAAGCAAGCCGCCGTCCGCAAAGATGTGCCTGCTGCAGGCGCAAACCACCTCTCGCCCGACGACGATCGCTCGCCATTGCTTTCATGGCGCGGCGACGGCAACTTCTTTGCTTGCTCGTCCGTCGACGAGTCCAAAGGCACGTCATGCCGCGAGTCACGTCTGAAGAAGGGTGGACTGCTGACGCGGCCCGCCAACAGCAATGCGCACGATCCGTGTCTACAACCGTGAGGCGGTGCTCCAAAACACAAGCGAGTACGTTGCTCAGCTCGAGCATCCGCTGTCGTGGCGCCCGTCAGGCAACTTGATCGCGGCAACACAGCGGCTGCCGCACCGCCACGATGTCGTCTTTTTCGAGCGCAACGGCCTGCGCCATGGCGAGTTCACCCTGCGCAACGCGGCAGATATCGTCGTTGATCTCCACTGGAACGCCGACTCGTCGATGCTGGCCGTCCGCCTTGCGCGCACCCAAGGCAGCGCGGCCGACGCGGCGCAGGTCCCCTGGATCATCCAGATCTGGACTTGCAACAACTACTACTGGTACCTCAAGCAGGAGCTGCGCACAAACGCACCCGGCGACTCGTTCGCCACGCTTCTGTGGGACCCGGAAACCCCGGGGCGGCTGCACACGGTTTCTGCAGGTGCGCGCCGCGCGCAATCTCTAGCGTGGCCGACAAGCGGGCTGTCTGACCATCGAGTGCGGCTGGCAGCTGGCGAGTACAGCCGGTTCCAGTTTGCGACGGACGTGCTCACGAGCACCTCGCTGTCGCCCAACAACGCCGGAGTCGTGGCAGTCGTTGACGGCACAGGCCTGCTTCTGACGCCCTTCCGCACTCGCAATGTGCCGCCGCCAATGAGCTTTGCAAGGGCGGAGTTTCCGGCGCCGGTCAAATTTGTTGCCTTTTCGGCGAAGGAATCGGTCAATGCGGCGGCAGTGTTGCTTGCCGACAACTCCATCGTCTTTCTCGACAAGATCGACCGCTCTTCGGCCGAGATCGAGCACATGGGCGTGCTGCAGTGCGTCATCATGCAATCAACCGATTTTCGGCCGCATGCTGGCTGACTTGCGAGCAGGCTGCCCACACGCTCTGGCATTGCACGCCAGATTGCATGGTTCGACGAAACGACCATCCTTGCCCTGGAACACAGCGCCGAGCACGGCAACGATCGCGTTGTGGTGTACTCGCTATCTCTCTCTGAGAAGACCTTCACCGTCACCAAGACGACCGAGATTCCGCACGCCGATCGCCGCGCCAAGTTCATCCGGCTGCACCACAACGTAGCGCTCGGTGTTGCCGCCCTGCAGACCAGCACGGGCAAGGTCTTTGAGAGTGAGCTTTTATGCACCGCGGAACTGCTGCAGAGCGTCTGGCCAAGGCTGATTCTCATGCACCGTCAGTCTCGCGCCACGAGGGCGAGTGGTTCTGCACACAGCGGCACACGTTCCCGAATGTTTCTCCCTGGATGGCGTCTGTCCGCGTTGGAGCCACCCCGGACACCAAGGAGGTGAGTGCCAGCCCGCCCCCCTATTCTGGGCTCCGAGGCCCCGTTTCACGAAGGATCTGACGTTTTGATGGACAGCTCGTGTGGCTTGGAATGAGCGAGCGCAACAAGCTGTTTGCCAACGACCAAACGTTGCTGGTCGACTGCACATCCTTTTTTGTGCACAATGAGTTCTTGGTGGTCACGACCCTGTCGCACACGGCCCGCTTCCTGCCCCTGTCTGTCGCGATGCACGGTGAGCACAAGCTTCACAGTTGCGTCTAGGATTGCGGCGTGGCGCTGACAGCAGCCGCGTCCAGAGTTCCACTTTGCCGAGAACTCGAGCGCGACTGGGCTCGACGAGCAGATCCGACGCGTCGAGCGCGGCTCGCAGATTGTGCTTGCCGTGCCCTCGAGCGTCACGCTTGTGCTGCAGATGCCGCGCGGCAATCTCGAGACGGTGTGCCCGCGTGCCTTTGTGCTTGCAACCGTGCGCCATGCCATCGACAGGTGAGATGCGCCGACAACTCTGTCTGCTGTGCATGTTGCAGCTGCTCTGCCATGCTGATCGCGCTGCTGCACTCGCGGCGGTGTGACATGAGGCCAGGCTGGACTACAAGTCGGCTTTCATGACGTGCAGGAAGCACCGCATCGACATGAACATCCTCGTCGACCACGACGCTGCCAAGTTTGTGAACCACGTCCGCGACTTTGTGCGCCAAATCGACGACACGGACCATTTCAACCTGTTCATCTCTAGCTTGCGCGACGAGGACGTGACTGCGACCATGTATCAGACGCGCGAGCCGAGCTTGTCTCGCAAGTGAGCTGCCTCTGCATGCCCGACGAGCAACAGATGCTCGTGTTGCTTACATCTCTCTGCCGAGCAGAGATGTGAGCGGCAAGGTCAACGAGCTGTGCGACCTGATGGTCAAGGTGCTCGACGAGGCCGGCACGGACAAGTTTATCCAGTCAATCCTGACCAGCTACGCGCGCAAGAAGCCGCCCAATCTCGAAGGCGCGATGCGTCGCATCTACTCGATCAAGGGTGCGGTGCTTTTGTTGCTGGGGTTTCTGGACGGCGGTCTGCCGTGCGTTGCTGACGATCCAAATCACGCCGGAACGCGAGAGCAGAGACCCGCTCGTCGGATGCAGCCGAGTCTGCGCTCAAGTACCTGATCTTCCTGGCCGATGTTGACAAGCTGTACGACGTGGCCCTGGGCATGTACGACTTCCCGCTCGTGCTCATGGTCGCGCAGCACTCGCAAAAGGACCCGCGCGACTACTTGCCCTTTTTGTCGGAGCTGCAGAAGCTGCCCAAGTTCTACCAGCGCTTCCGCATCGACGACCATCTCGGCCGGCGCGAATCTGCCCTCGAGAACCTGAGCCAAGCCGGTGGGAATATGGCGATGCACCCCGTCGTGGGGGTGGATGTTTTTTTGTGACCTGTTGCGGCTGACGAGCTTGGCCTCGCAGGCGCGGCGCACTTTGACGAGGCTGTGCAGTACATGCGCCGCCACCAGCTGTACAAGAAGGCCATGACACTCTACGAGCAGGACACTGAGCACCACCAGGTGAGTGGTTGGATACAGAAGCCCCACGATCTCGAGTGTGCTGTGCTGCAGATGGGCTGACTGGTTTGTCGGGCAGACGATCCTGCTCGAGTTTGCCGACTTCCATGCGAGCAACAACGCATATGACGAGGCCGCGTTGCGTGAGTTGCTTGCATCTCGCCCGACGCGGCTGCAGGCATTTCGGCTGCTGATGATGCTCAAGTGTACGAGATGGCCGGCAGCCTGGAGCGCGCGCTCGAGGCGTACACGCTGGCCGGCTCGTGGCAGGAGGCGACGACGCTCGCGGTGGCGCTGAACAAGAGCGGCGAGGAGCAGGAGAGCATGGCCGAGTCGCTGATTGAGATTCTGTTGGAGCGCCGGGACTACGCGGCCGTGTCGCGGCTGTGCCTCGACGTGCTCAAGAACCCCGAGCGCGCGGTTGAAGCGCTTGCGGATGGCTCGCAGTGGCGGGATGCCGTTCTTGTTGTGCGTTTTGTTTTCTGGATTGCTCAAACGGCTGTTTGTGCTTGTTGTTGGCCGCGCCGGGCTGAACCTTGTTTGCACGATGCAGGCGACGATGCACAACTTGGCGCATCTCAAGCAGGCAACCATCAAGCCTGCGCTCATGCGCGGTGAGGGCATGACATGAATCTGGCGAGACGCCCGGTGCAGCACGGCTGACGCGATGCACGGCTCGCAGTCGCGACGCACACGCTCGAGGAGATCAAGGAGATGGCCGTGACGTTTGACAAGCAGCGCAGCCGCCTGCGCGAGGTGCGCGAGGAAAAGAAGAAGAAGCGTGAGTGGCTTGGTGTGATGGATGCGCTGGCTGAGCTGGATGCTGATCCCCGGCGCGCTGGACAGAGGAGCTTGCGGCTGCTGGCGGGGTGCCCGACGACCGGCTGGACGACATTGATCTGTTCTCGGACACGGCGTCGATGGCAACGACGCGCGTGACGGGCACCGCGACAGCCAGCCGGGCATCGACGGCCGCATCGACGCGAACGGGGTGAGGCGCGCATGCCGCTGGCGACCTGGGGATGGCAAAGCGCGTTTCTCATCTGACAGCGGTGTGTGTCGCCTTGGATGCTCGCCGGGCGGGGGG
>JADGIZ010000110.1:0-25362 GCA_027604665.1 Polyrhizophydium stewartii | reverse complement strand
CAGACCGCCGTCAAAGTGCCTTGCTCCAAGCCGTGTCGCCGTTCTTGCTGCCTGTCGTTCTCCGCGTTTGCTGATCTAAAGATTAGATTAGAAGAGGGATTTATTAAGGAGCGAGGCGGCCGACTTCCCCTCAACCGGCTGGGACCACCGCCGCGTTTGCTGATCTCTGGGACAGGAAAACAAGGGTGTCGCACTGCTCGCCGGCATTGGCGAAGCGGGCGGCGTCCAGCAGCGCGAAGCCAGCGCGCCGCATGTGGTCGATGACCTTGACGACCAGCCCGCGGTTCCACAGCTCCATCTCGCCAAACGGGTCCCAGATGAAGCACGACAGCGCCCACACGGCAACGCCGTCGGTGCGCGACACCGACTCGGTCTTGCACGGGCTCGCGAGAATCGCCGCGCTGACGGCCGCGAACGCAGCGTCCTGCGCCTCGGGCGCCATGTCGCTTGCGTTGTGCATCAGCCGCATCCAGCGGTTGCGAACGAGCGACACGGCGCACAGGTTGAACGCCTGCACAGGCGGGCACGGCTCGAACAGGAACGGCCGCAGCGTCCAGCCGCGCGTGATGCCGTCCGGTGCCGCAGCGAGTCGCCAGCCGTCCCGCAGCAGGCTGGCGATGATGGCCAGCATCAGCAGCCGGCCGCCGGCAGCGTGCACGTTGGCGGCGCTCCACGGCGACTCGTTGAGCCGGATCGTCGCAACGGCGCCAGAGACGGCATCGGCAGACATCTGCGGCCCGCGGAAGACAAGCTGCACGGGGTCGGAACGCCGGATGCCCGGCGGCCAGTTGCTGCGCACGACCGTCGCCAGCCGCGCGCCGACGGCCGGCGGCGAGATGATCTCGAGCACGTCGGCGCCAACGGCCGACACCACGACAACCGGCGGTACGGTCTCGGCCTGCGGCAGCGGCTTCGGTTGGGGCTGCTCCACGGCCGGGGCGGCTGCCGGCGCCGCCGGCTCCGAGATCAGCAGCAGGTCGGCCGTTGGCGCAGCCGGCGAGATCTGGTCGGTGGCGTCGCTCCGCAACTCGAACAGCAGCGCATCGGGCTCCTCGTCGCCGTGGATGCTGGACTGCCGCAGGCGCAGCGCCGCCACAACGCCAAAGCCGGCGGCCGCCAGTGACCGCACGACGTGGGCCAGCAGGAACCGGATCGAGGCTTGGCCGTGCGTCTTGGCGCTCCACACGGCGCCGTTGAGACGCACGGTGTGGCAGCCCAGCCACACGCCCGCGAAGTTGAAGCCGTGCGGCCACGCCGCGGCCACGGCCGCCTGCAGCGCGGCCCGCACGGCGTCGCCGTGCCCCGTGCGCGCCTCGCCGACCAGCCGCAGCGAGTCTGCGCCGTGCAGGCACAGCCCAAACATCGGCGCTGGCGCCGGCGCCGGCGTCAGCGGCCCGACCAAGCGCTCGAAATACAGCGAGTCGACAGACGACAGCTGCCTGCTCGACCCGATGCCCGCCAGCAGCCGCCACCCGAGCGGCGCCAGCGCGCCGACGATCGCCAGCGCCAGCGCGCAGCGGTCGCCAACGTCAAAGGTCTCCTGAGTCCACGGCGAGTTGGCCAGCGTGAGCAGGTGCACGCCGCCGCCAGGCGACTCGGCCTTGACGCCTTTGGGCCACGCCGCCGACAGGGCATCGCTCACGGCGGCCGCAACGTGCGGCGCCGGCGCAAGCACGCTGACCGCGCCGGCGTCCAGCAGCGCGACGCATGCCGTCTCTGTCGCAGCCGGCGGCGGCTGCAGAGGCAGCGGCAGCGGCGGCGGTGGTGGAAGGGGCGGCTGCGACAGGCGCAGCGACGACGTGCGAGGAGGCATGGCTGGCGCCGAGGCAGAGTCGCTTGTCGCTCTCAAAGGGCAAGTCGGTTCCAGCTGCGGTGTGCTCGCCCACACACCCAGCCCCGCACACACTCATGCGCCAGACCCCTGCCGCTCACGCCCGCCCCGCCCGGTCTGGCAGATACCGCTGGCGCCGGCCGCTCGTGGGGCGGCGGATCTGGCCTTGCGAGCCAGCGTCCCCCCATCTTGGGTTCTGTATTGCCAGCGTCGCCTCACACCGACACCGCCGTCCGGCCTGCCTGCTCGGCGTCTCGGTCAGGCGGATCTCTGCCGCCTGATTCGGCTCCTAGGAACCTGACCTGCTTGTGCCGGTGTCTTGCACGGACATACATGAAGACGCCGATCCCAAGGAACACCACGATCGTCATCAGTCCAGCCGCAAGCAGGACTGCCTTGGGCGTCTCTGCTGTGTTTGTGCCTGCATCGCACCGTCAGCCGGCACACTCCCACAGCATGTGCCTGCCGCAGTCGCTCGTCACAAAGGCACGGCATCGCTCACAGATCGGCAGGTTGCAGGCGGCCGGCGCGCTGCCGTCGCTGCACACCTTTGTGCCCGACAGGTTGCATGCAGTGAGGTTGGTGAAGCCGCTCGGCATGACGCCGGTCAGCCCCGAGTTTCCTGACAGGTCGCTGCACAGCGAGTCAGCGTGGCGGACACGCCGCAGCGTGTGAGTGCACCTGTTGCGCTGCATGTGTGCTCACATCTCGGTGATGTTGCGCAGCCGAGCCAGCGACTGCGGCAGCGAGCCGCTGATGTTCCTGCGAGCCATGGTGCTGCGGCATGCTGTGTCAGCGTGCGAGCTGGGTGCCTGCTGCGGTGGCACGAGCGATGCCGTGGCCCACATTGCGCTGATGACGCCGCCGTCGCACACAGCGAGTCCCGATGTGCAGCAGTTGCTGCCCAGCGAGATGCCTGGGAACGCTGCTGCAAGAGTTGCGCACTCGGGCGAAGTCGGACCTGCCCGCTGCTGTCAGACGCAGGCTGCAGCCTCTGAACGTGCATCCAGCAGAACAGCAGCTCACACGCCGGCACACCGCACAGCGACTGCTGCACCGTGCTGGTCGAGCAGATGGCCGTGCGAGCCATCTTGCAGCTCTTTGAAGGACTGAGGCTCGGCGGCAGCTCGCCGCCCAGCATCGGGTTCGACTGCACCTCCCTTTGCCGGCCGTGCAGTCAGCACAGCGCTGTTTGCAGCCCGCACTCGGTGCTCATCGGACTCACAGCGATGTCAGATTCGGCAGTCTGCCAAGTGACTCGGGGATGCTTCCCTGAAGCAGGTTGTTGTCGAGCTTGCTGTGGCCCATGCGCACGCATCGAGTCAGCTGCAGGGCATGTCGCAGATGCTGCTGGCTCAGGGTGCTGCGACTCACAGCTTGGCCAGGCTGGCGAGGCGGCCCATGGACTCTGGAACCGTGCCACCGAGCTGATTCAAGCCGAGATCGCTGGTGCACAGCCAGGTCGTCAGCAGCCCGCACACGACCAGCACGGATGCAGCTCCAGAGCGCACAGCGACTTGAGCGATGCAAGCTCCCCGATCCAGTCAGGGATGCTGGCGTTGAGTTGGTTGCTGCTCAGCTCACTGCACGAGGCGCTGAGTCAACACCATGCACGGGCGTGGCGATCCAGCATGTGTTGCGACACTCACAGTTTCTCGAGATGCACGAGTTGTCTGATTGCAGGCGGGACTGGCCCTACAAGCTTGCAGGAGCTGAGCGAACTGCCACGCCGACGGCCATCAGCACCAAATGCCAACTGCACCACAAGCAGGTTGGCTGCCAATGCTGACGCACAGCGAGGCAAGCTGCTTCAGCGGCGCAAGCCAGTCGAGGTCGCGGATTGCGAGATTGTTCTTTCCGAGCGACCTGAGCGCGGCGACGGATGTCAGGTATCGCTGCAGGACTTGGCCGCAACAAGCCTCGCAAACAACCGACAGCGAGGTCAGCCGCGTGAGGTTCGCCAAGGCTGTTGCCGACACGTCGCCCTCGAGATTGTTGCGGCTCAGGTCGCTGCGCGCGGCGCTGGCGGTCAGCATGCGAGCCATCGCGGAGCGCACAGGACACTGGCGGCCGACACACAGGACGGTCAGGCTGGGCAGGCGTCCAAGCGAGTCTGGAATCCGACCAGAGAACTTGTTGCTGCTCAGGTCACTGCGTGCCGTCAGCGTCACAGACCAGCGCGGCGTCACATCCGCACGACCGCCGGCTCACATCTGGCTCAGCTTGGACAGGCCTTGCAAGCGCGGGAGTGAGCCGTTCAGCTTGTTGTTGCTCAGGTCGCTGCCGTCTAGTCGTCAGCGCACGGCACGCCGTTCTTGCGTTAGGAGCGAGCGCCAGCCCTCACATGCGTTGGAGGTCGTCGAGCTGCTCCAGAAGGACGGATGACACCGGCCCGGCGAGTCCCGCCGACCCGAGGTTGCTGAGGCGTCGCATGGCGCCAGGGACGCCGACGCGGCCGGTGCCGCAGGCGAGTCAACGCGGTGCAAGCGTTGTGCAGCAACAGGGATGGCAACCCACAGCGCAACGATCCGCGGCCCTGCGCAGCCCACCAGCGCGCTGCTGCAGCAGTCCCGCGTGAGGTTGAGTGTAGGGAATGCCAGAGCCGCGGCCGCGCAGTCGACGACGGCCGACATTGGGGGAGCGAGAGGCGGTGTGCTCGCGGGCCGGAAGGGGAGCGGCCGGTTGTGGAAGAAGCAGCAGCCTTCGGTGCACGGCTGCACCAAAGGTCCCAGTCCCTGCCGCGTGCCGCAACTGACGTCACCGCGCCACCGCATTGTGCGCCGCACGCGGCGCGGTGTCCACGACCAAGTGTGCGACCCGGGCTCGCCGCCGGTGCTGCCGCACATGGCCGTTCATTGTGCTCCATGCGTGCGCCGTGCATCCACCACACAACGCAGTTGCCTCCAGCAGGCGAGCCCGCGCGCAGGCCGGACAAACCACGCATACCGCCGTACGACAGGCGTGCGCATCTGCCGACACTCGGGCATCTTCTGTTGCCAAGCGCCGTCGGTCGCAAGCGACCAGCTGCGACGGAGGCCCAAAAAGAGACAGAAGCTGGAAGCACGGTTGCATGCCGAGGTCGACTTGCAGTTCATTGGTGCGTGCAAGCGCAGTGCTTCTACTGAGTGTTGGCTGTGTTCGGAGAATGAAGAAATCAGCGGCGGCTGACCGACAGCACACCACCAGGCACAGGAGCGCGCTCGACAAGCACTGCCTTGTTTCCGTTGGGGCCGGCAGGAGCGGTGACAATCGACTCGACAAGGCGCGCCGAGCCGTTGCCGGCGTCCTGGTATGCCGAGCTGCTCGCGAGAGATGGAGAGCCGCTGCGCGAAACATACGACGGCGATGTGGCGATGGAGGAAACAGGCTCCCTGCCGATCATCGGCTGCTCGGAAGGCAGCAGCGGCTTGTTGTTCTGGCCTCGTGTGCGGAACCACACAAACGCTGCAACGGCCGCGATGACGACCACGACTCCCGCCACGATGCCACCGATGGCGCCGCCGCTCAGCCCGCTGTTGGTGCTGGCAACTGCATTTTTGTCGCTGTTACTGTCGCTGTTACTGCCGCTGTTACTGCCGCTGCTGTTGCTGCCACTGTTGCCGCTGCCGCTGCCGTTGTTGGTGCTGCTGCTCGGGGTGCCAGGAGGGCCTGAAGGAGCGTCTGTCAACAAGGCCAAGTGCGCTGCGGGACACCGGCGTGCATCGACTCACAGGCAGACAGCTTGCAGAGCGTCTGGATGTTCGTGCTGTTCGAGCACAGCTTGGTTCCTGACGCCAGACAAGAGCCTTGGGAGTAGATCGTGGCCGGAAGCTCGCCCGTCAGCCTGGGGTTGTTGTAAACGTGCCTGAAATAGCAGTGGTCAGCAACGCCGCAGGCATCTCTTGCAAAACAACCACGCCAGCAGAGGCTTACAGTGTCGTGATGTTGCTGATCTGCGAGAATGAGGCCGGGATCGTTCCGCTGAAGTCGTTCGTGTCGAGATACCTGCCGACTCAAAGGTCAGCGTCGGCCCTGATGCTGGCCAGCAACAAAGCAAGCCATACAGCGACTCCAGCGACTTGAGGTTGCCGAGCCACTCGGGGATCGTGCCGTTGAAAGAAGAAGAGCCAAGGTTGCTGTCAAAACGTTGTTAGCAGCACGCATTCTAGGCTTGCGCTCGTTTGCCAAACAGCATGCCGTGCTCACAGGAAGGTCAGCGACGTCAGCTTGCCGACCCAGTCGGGAATCGGGCGCCAAAACGGCAAGCCGTTGAGGCCTCTGTGTCATGCGTCAGTTCTGAACGAGCACGGTTGGCGCAACGAGAAGCAGGCTTGCTCACAGGTACGACAGGCCCTGCAGATTGCCAAGGGACTCGGGCAAGGGCATCGCGAGGTTGTTTTGCCCAAGAGCCCTGGAACTTGCATGTCAGCGCCACAAGGAGCGAACAACCGTGGGCTCAACCACAGCCTGCACGCACAGCGTCTGCAGGCCCGTGAGCTTGCCCAGCGAGTCGGGAACCGTGCCGCTGAAGCTGTTGAGCCCGAGGTAGCTTGGTGCGGCGACGCAGTCAGCACCATGAGCAAGCGCGGTGGTTCAAGAGGGCAGTTCCGAGCACGCACAGTGACGAGAGCGAGGTCATGTCGCCGAACCAGCTTGGGATCGGTCCCGTGAAGGAGTTGTTGAACACGCTCCTTCAGACGCGGCCGCGGTCAGCACCGCGCGGACTGCGGGCGAGGCATGGGAGAGCGCGACCCACAAGACGCGCAGCACGTTGAGCTGCGAGAGCGCCTGAGGCATCGGCCCCGAAAGTCCGCTTGACGAGAGCTCGCTGTTTCGTCGTGGAGGTGGGTGCCCCAGCCAGGCGAGCCGCAGCACAGCCAGGCAGAGCAGGGGTGCGGAGCGGGTGAGCAGCGGCGGCGGCGGCGGCAGTGTTCGAGCCACCCGCGCAAACTCACAGGCCCGTGATGCGGCCGTTCGTGCACGTCACGCGCGGGTTGGTGCAGCAGTTGGCGGGCAGCGCCAGTGACGGGAATGCCGTCGAGAGCACCGAGCAGTCGGCCGTCGCGGACATGGAGACAGCTGCGGTCAGTCCATTTTTTGCCGTTTGGCGCGTTTCAGTTTATTGCCCAGGCCCAAACCCCATGTGTTGAAGGGGGCGGAGCCCCCACTTTATTACGCATACCCTTGGGGCCTCGCGATGTGGGCCCAAACCCCAGCGTCACAGCTGGCCAAGGCCCGACCACAAGAAGAAGAGCACCGAGTTGACAATGTCGTTCAAGTGCGCCGCCTCGCATGCGTCGGGAATGCCCTCGCGGCTGACAAGCAGGCAGTCGACGGCGACGCGCGACTCGCCCGGCGGCACGCCGACTTCAAAGTGCAGCATGTAGTCCGAGTTGGCCGGGTTGATGAGGTACATGTGGCGTGGCCCTGTCGACGAGGCGGGCAGGAGGAAGCGCGCGTGCCGAGCATTTGTGTGCGCCAGGTGCTCGATGATTGTCAGCCACGGCAGCCGCCTGTCGGAGACAAGGGCATGGAAGCGCGAGTCCATTGCCGAGACGCGGCGGCTGTTGGGCGTCGTCTTCTCGATGAAGACTCGTGCCCACTCCTCTGTCTGCGTCTCACGGAACTCGGCGGTCTCGCGCGCCGTCGTGCGGTCGGCGGCAAGCAGCTGCGACCACAGCGAGTCTCGGCCAAAGTACCGTGTCGCCTGTGGTGCACTGTGCGGTCAGCGGAAGTCCCGACGCAGCGTGAGGCAGCAGGCCGGGCACGGAAGCGTAGCCGGCTTACCTGGCTGACGAGAGACTCGATGCGCTTCTCGGTGTTCTTTGCAATGTCGTGCAGATAGTAGCCGCCCGAGATGTATTCGCGCATCGGATCGTCAACAATGGCCTGCTCCAGCGCGCCTTTCTCAACGTCTATCAAGGGGAAGCGCGACTCGTTGTTGACGATAAGCAGAAAATACTCGATCTCGAGGAAGGTCGTGGTCGGGCTGAGCGGCGATTGATGCTGCGGCCGCTGACCGTCTTGCGAAACTTCGGCATGCTGCTCGCTGTATCCTGTTGAGGTATGGGAATGTCCCGACAGACGCCAGTCTCGCTGATCTTGCTTGGCAGCGCACAAAATGAGCGTGTATGTGAATTCGCAGTCGGATGTGTCCTCAACACCAGCTGCGGTTGCTGCCGATGCCGCTGCAGCGGCAGCCGCTGACATTGCAGCTGCGGACGCTGACGCAGACACCCCAAGTATTCGGGGGAAAGCAGCATCGCGAGTCGAGAGCCAGCAGGCTGTTGTGATGCCGGCATGGGTGAGCGGCTCAAAGCCGTAAGTTTGCGGATTTTTGAGAATGTACTTGAACAGCGAAGTCCCCGAGTCGTCTTGCATCTCGTGACGAAAATGTCCGTGAAGGATGCGGTTTCGAGCAAAGCGAGCCTTGCGCGGATTTAGAATCACAAAGCTGCGCAAGACTGGGACGAGATCAAACGGTAGTGCCGTTGCGCTTGCTTCAAGCTTCTGCTGGAAGTACCGCAAATGAAAATCAAACGAGACTGGCATCGCAGGCATGGTCAGCCATATTTATCTGCTTTGGAGGTCTGGTCGCTCAGCAAGAACTTACAAGATACAATGTGCGTTTGCGTCTTCATATTTTCGCACTCGGCGGCAAAGTCGGCCTTGGGGTTTCGGATGGCACGCGAGTCGGGCTGGTAGGCGAACTTTAAAACATTGACTGTCGCAAAGTACGTGTAAAAGCCGCACTGCACAATGATGACGCCAGACGAGAAGCAGCGCATGAGGAACACGGAGGGGGCCTCAATGACAAACTTTGGTGCGACCGCAAAAGTTCCGCCGTGCTGGCCCGCCTCTGCGCTTGACGCCAAGTCCCAGGGAACGTGCTCCATGCCGAGCAGCTGCAGATAATCGGCAAAATCCCTCAAAAAGTCGGCCACCATCTGCTTGTACCAATCCACCGTCTCGAGACTCTGGCCCTCCATGACTGCGTGGCTGGACGACACGATCTTCGCGTTGGCGATGCGGAGCACGTTTGGATCGTCCAGTCGCGGCGCGCGCAGGATCGCAGTCCACTTTTCCATCAAGTCCTCGCGGTGCTCGGAGAAGAAGATGGGGGCTGACGCACTATGGATCAGCTCGATCGACTGCAGCACCCTGGACATCTCCGTGAGCGAGAGCGCTTTGGAAGGATCGTGCGCCGTTGCGCCTCCGGAGATGCCCGGACCTCCTGGCAGTGCAATTCCGATCGGCCTGGCGCGCACAGCGGCCATAGCGGGTGGCCCCCCTGCGCTGTGCGTGAAAGCGTGCGGATGATGCGGCAGCCCGACTTTGCTCGCAGGCTTGCTATGGCTCGGAGCGCCGGCGATCGCATGCAGACCCCTGCCGTGGCCGTCTCGAAAGAAGACCTCCAGACAGTCGACAATCTGTTTCTGCAGATTGATGGCGTCGAAGCTGCCAATGTGGTAGATAAAGTCAAGCCGACGAAACTTGCGCTCGGGTCGGAATAGCAACTCTTGTTCGATGGACGGGTCTGCGCAAGTGTCAGCCTCAGAGCCTCGCGAGCTTCCTGCCCCGCCAACAAATGCATCAAGGTACCTGCAGTGCTGCCAATCCCGCTGCCCGTGCTGCTGGCGGTGATGCTAGAAACGAGGCCCCCGGCGGAGCTGTATCGCTTCTCGCCAAACTTGGTGACTCGGCCGCAGTCATGCTCGAGATGTAGCCCCATGTATCTGAGCTTGCGCTTCTGGAACTGGTAGTGTATCTTGCACCAGTTGAGCAGCTTGAGCGTTTTGAGAAACACGCGCTCGCTCTCTGTTTTCTTCCAGTTGTACGAGTAGACACCGACGTTCTCGGTTGCCATGGTCACGACGACGAACGAACTGCGCTTGCCGTAGATCGGGAACGCAGGCGCGAATGGCTCCCCGAACATGTGCAGCTCCTCCAGCTCGCTTAAGAGGCGCGATGAGCGGTGGTTGTGGTTGTGCTGGCCCTGTCGATGGCTTCCCGAGAGCAGCGCCTCCGAGGTGGTGCTCGTCTCGGATGCTGTTTCTTCGGCGTAAGCTTGGTTGAGAGCGCGCGGTCGAGGAAACGAGCTGATGCTCTCACGGTCGCGATCACGGTCGCGGGCGTTGGCAAGCGACGGCGCGGATCCGGAAATCTCAGACGACACCGAGACTTTGCGGTCTGTGTGTGAAGCGCCTGCAGTCACGATTGCAGCATCTGACCCCTCATGGGCCGCACCTGAGCCCAGCGCCGAATCGATGCGGTGGACAAAACTCGTCGCGGCGATGATGATGTACTCTTGTGCTTCGCCCATGCCCTTTGTTTGCGTCATTCTTGAGGCCGAGATCGATTCCATTTGCGGGGCGGCGCCAGGTATTTGATGAGCAGGCGAGAGAACAGGGATACCCGACATCGATAGCAGCAGCATGATTTCAAGGTTCTCGTGCGGCAGCGACGACGAGACATAGCGCAGCTCCCCGCCGAGAGTGTTTCGCGAAAACAGATACAGCTGCAGGCCCTCCTCGCGCAGCACGTCCAGCATGCCGCTTGCGACTGTGTTGAGCGGCAGCTCTGTCGCAACCTTGAACGACTGGACAACTGGGTTCTCGTTGGTCGTCGCCAGCTGCAGCATCTGAGGCAGAATGACAAGCGGCTTGTCAAACTGCGCAATGTCAACAGGAAGGGAAAGACTTGCGGTCGACGCAGACGATTCGGCCGACGCCTCCCGAGCCAAAGGTCCCGGATGGCGCGCGAGCCGCTGCGATACGTCGGCGCGTGGCGTCACGCTCATGGTTGGAGATGGCGGGTCCGAGGTGAGGCCAGCAGACGAAGTGGCGGATTCCGCGCGAGACATGGACGCAGCGCCAGCGCTGGCAGGCGCCGATCTCTCGCCGTCAGGTTCTGGCGAGGCAGCGCCTCGCAGGACGCTAGATCCAGTGCCAGCCGAGGGCGTGGGGACCATCTCTGGTGGAGTGTCGGTGTGGCTTGTGGGCGAGGGCAGCGGCTCGCGGAGCAGCTCGTGCGGGGGCAGCTGGATCCAGTTTGTGCTGCGGAAGTAGCTCTCGACGGCGTAATCGCCAGCCGTCGTGCGGAAAGCGCGGCTGATGCGGGCCACGAGCGCATCGACGTTGAGTGAGCCCATGCACCAGATCTGTACGGCAACCTTGTAACCCATGTACACCATGGCTGCCGTGTCGCTTTCGGCCACAGACGGCACAAAATTGTCGAGATCAATGTGCTTGGTATTCTGCAATCCCGCGGCGCCGCGCGACGGAAACATGATCTTGCCGTCTGGCGAGATCGGCGTAAGGCAGACAGCGGCGAGGCCGCTGCCGACCGACGCCTCGAGCTGTGTCGGGGTTCGCGACGTGTTGAAGCAGTTGTACAGGAACGCAAAGTCACAGGCGTGGATCTCATTGACCGTACCTCGGACGCACTGATCCTCAACCAGCTGCCGAAAGAAGCGCTTGTAGTGCTTCAAAAGAGTTGCAACGACGTCGCCGCCGGAAAACGGACGCAGGAAAGACAGCAGCATTTGCCGCAGCATGAGGAGGAAAAGATGCGGGTTCTCGAGCTCAATGGGAAGGCGGTAGTACACGGTGCGCGTCGGATCAGTGTTCTTGGCTACAGGCATGATAAACTCGACGTCTTCGCGAGTGAGCTTGATGGAAAAGTTTCGCGCCAACGACTCGCTGAGCTGGTCCTGTGTCTTCTTTTGCAGGCTTGCGTGCACCATGGCCACGAACTCGTCCGTAATCTCTGTGCCGGGCGAGTCGACTCCAAAGACCAAGAGGCGCAGCGTATGGCCCGAGCTGGGCTTCGTTTTGCTGGGACTACCTGCGCTGCCGCTTGCGTGCGACGCAGAAGACGTTGGGCCGGGACGCTGCGACGCGGCCGTTGTGCTTGCGAGCCCGCCACCCGGAGAGGCGCTCGCAAGAGTGGATGCGCCTGCGTCAGAGGAGAAGCTCCCCACAGGGATAAGCAAGCCAGTGTCCGCGCCGCGTGTGCGGTCCGACGCCGAGACGAGCTTGAAGCTGGGCAGCAGGCGATCAGGATGGAGTGGCGTGGCGACAGATTGGTGTTGACTAGGGTACGCCGATCCCTGATGTGAATGCGGTCCGCTCTGGGTCTGGCTAGCGTCGCTCGTCACGACCTGAATATAGTAGACCGACGACTTTGCTGAAGTGATGTAAAAGTTCTTTCGGTTCGAGATTGCCATGCCACCGAGCTTCGAGTCGACGGCGTCGAGCGCAAGCGCAGGCGAAAGCCTCCGATGAAGCTGGAACGGATGCTCAAACACGAGCGGGCAGGCAAAGTGGCCGGGGGCAAAGCGCTCACGGTTGATGGCGTCCATGGACGTTGTCACCGCCGGCGAGCTGGTCATTCCGAGCTCTGCCTGCTCTGCAATGTCCGCTTGCGAAGGCCGGATGAGGTACTCGCTGCGGGGTGCGTTTGTCAGCGTGCGAGCGCTGTCGAGCAATTAGCCCCACTTAGATCCCCCGCGCTCACCTGGCGGATTGCGTTTCTTTGAGGTCGTGCAGCAGCTTGAGCCTGTTGGCACGCTCGGAGCAGTCGCGCGCAAGCTTGGCAACGTGAAGTACAATAGCTACGCGCTCGTCGACAGACAGGAATGCACCGTAAAGATACAGATGGAGCTCGTACAGCTTTGGGACAATGAACGCCCAGTACTTTCGGGGGGCTGACCGGATAGAGTGTCAACATGCCGCACATGTGCTGCTTCTACAAAAGCCCAGACGCACCACATCCCTCGCGCACAACATCCATGAGATAGAAGCTGTCGCCGATTTGGTGGATATCGACTCCGCCGCTTCGGAAGAAAGAGATGTTTGCGCGGAAGAAGCCCAAGCAAACGCCTGGATCGAGAAACATGATTGGGATACGCAGGTGCACAGAGTCGCGCTCGAGAGTTGTGCGCAGCGACTCGGGAGTTGTCGAAGCTCCGGCCGAAGCAGAGTCCGACTGTGGAGACGACAGACCGGCAAGGCCTGGAAGAGCAATACCGCTGCCTGCATGCCGCATGCGCATGAGGCTTTGTGCTGCATAAAGAGTGCCCGAGGGGATTGAAAAGCCGTCCGCCTCTTCGCTGAGCATGCTTCGAAGGATACGCTCGCGCGAGAGGTTCTCGATGTTGCGTCGCATGTTTTCGACCGACGTCCGCATATCAGGGGATAAGTGCGCGCGCTCGAGACCAGCAAGTGCAGAGCCAGCGCGATGCGCCGGCGTCGAAGTGCTGCTCTCTCGCACGGGTGTCTGTTGGTCGGGTGACGTGTTCGCCGACGGGGTGACGTCCGATGCGGGTGCGCGACGCACATGGGCCGTCGAGCTCGATGCATTCGCCTCAAAAGTGGACTCGGCGTCTGCGCGGGGCATCCGCAGCGTCCAGCAGTTGATGCACAGCGTTGCAGTGCGCAAATCGGACGAGCCGGCGTTGTTCTCACTCGCATAGCTTGCCGCGTCAGCGCTTGTGTACGACGCGCCGCTCGCGTATGAAGCACCGTCGCCCATCGAGTGGGTGTCCAAAAAGACATTAGCCGGGCTGCTGTTTTGAGGGTTACCTGCGGCATCCGAGCCTGCAGTGCGCTGACGGTTGCGGTCCAACTCGGCCGGATACTGCGACGGCAATGCATCAAACGCTGGTACGCGAATCTCGCAGTTGCCCTGGCGGAAGACGCATTCCACATTCACAAAGAGCGGCGTGTCGGCTATCTCGACAAGGGCACGGTACAGATCGAGCGCCTCGGGGCTATCCACATTGATCATGGGCGACTCCCTGGTCGGTAGCTTGTATTCCGATACCCCGGCCGTGGTCGACGCCCACGGCGCCGGTACGGCTCCTTGGGGCGTTGTCGCCGCCGACGAGACTGGTGTCGGGCGATAGAACAAAAAGTTTGACGCAAACTCTGATTTTGAGCGCCCGGACAGCGGCTCAAAGTGCTTTTGGAGAATGGATTGGTATACTTGATCCACGGCCGGATCAATAGGCGACTTGCTGGCGCTGATCTTTGGCGACGGCACCCAGGACGACTCGGCCAAATGCGCCTCGCTCGGGCTATTGGCCAGCGGCGGCGTAGAGGCCCCGCCGAGTGTAGCCTTGCTGGCCGATGCAAAAGCGGCAGATGCAGCCAGGCTGTCGAGAAGCGGAGCGAGGTCCACAGTAAGAGTCGTCTGCTCAAACGCCATGAAGGCTCTGCGCACGTCTTTCTCGGTAGTTGGAGCTCCTTGGATCAGCGAAAGGAACAGCGTCTTGGCAAACGCCGTGGCGTATGCCTCGCCAACGGCGTCAAAGAAGGCCTGTGACTCGGCGGAGGGGCCTAGCAGAGCAGAGATGCTCGGGATCGATGCCGATACAGAGGGCGTGGCGGACGACGATGGCGGAGACTCGCCGTTTGAAAGGCGCCCCATCCGGATGGCGCTGTGAGATGCGACCGTGGCGGCATCTGGATTCGTCCCCGCAACTGTTGCGCGCATTCCCAGGCCAATAACACCCGAGTCGTGCTGTTCGCCGCCGTACGCCAAGACGAAGCCCGGAGCGAGCCGCACAAACTGCCCATCCTCGTCGCATGTCAGGCTCGCAATGTGCACTGGTGTAAGGGGTTCCGAAGGCGGTATCCGGGGTGTTTCGGGGGCGTTGAAGCGCTTTGACGAAGCAGCGTCACGCCGCGATGCTCTTCTGCGATCGGTGGGATTCGTATTGTCACCAGCAAGGGTAGGCCTGGGTCCATCGCCGTCGGTACCGCCGGCATCCTGGTCGTCGTCGTTGCCGTCGCCTTCAACATCGGTAAATTCTTCGGCCTCGTCGCCACCTGCACTGGGTGATAGGGAGTGGCGCCTTGCATGCGTATCGTCTTGGCGTGACGAGTTCTCTGGCGCGACCCACACGATCGGCTGCTTGACCGGCTTGCTTGGCCGCGCACAGTCGAAAAAGGCGATGGAGAAGTAGTGTGTCTCGTGGCCGTTGATGCGGTCTCGCTCCGGATCCTCGCTCATGGGCACGCTGTACTCGTGCAACGCCGCGACAATAAACCGATCCGAGGAAACAAACTTGATGTGGCAAACGGATTGCGCGACGGAGCGCAGCAGAAACGCACGAGCGTGCGCGTACCGGCCCAAGAGAACGGATCGAATGTGCTCGAGGATGTCCAGATCAAGCGTCGGGTGCATGGATGGGCTTTGCTGATCGACAGGGAGACCGACAGGCCACTTGACAACCAGATCGCTCACGCGCAGGAGCGCCTCCGTCAGAAAGCCGTGAAGAACTGCGTTGGAGCGGGCTGTCTGAGAGATGTCTTTCCCGGTCACGAGAGACACGGGAATCGGACATCCCGCTGCGAGGAGCGGCGTATCGGGGAGCGTTGCATGGGCGATGTGCCGCACGCTGACTGCAGCAGCGTGTTTAGCGGTCGCCTCTGCCTCGCGCATTGCCGCAATGGTTTGAGCCGTCAGAGTCGCCGAGCTCTCGCCACGCTGCACGGGGATTGCCTCGAGAAACGGAGCCGATGGAACAAGACGGCCAGTGTGAGATGCGTCATCCCACAGGCTGCGTGGAGTGCACCATCGAGTAGATGCGCCTTGGACTTGCTCGTACTCGCTTCGCTCGCTGGCCTTGGTGCTGGACGCGGCGACACCCTTGAGCACGACATCTTCATCGCATCCGTCGTCGATAGACAGGACGTGGAATACAGCAAGGCTGAACGGCGACTCACGGAGCACTGACGGCAGGTGGAATGGCGTCGGCACCACCTGGTTGTCGTGCGAGTCGTGGGCACAACTCAGCAACCGCTTCGTCGATTCGTCCAGCGTGACGCGCTCAATAGCCACGCCGCGGCCGAGCTCCTGGATGTACTCGAACGCAAAGATGCTCGAGAGAAGCGCGCGATCCTGCAGCGTCGCACGTCAAGATCAGACACCGATCAAATTCTCGCCTTTGCAGTCAAAAACGCACCTTTGTCTCAATGCCCACAACAAAGTCATGGTAGTAGTCGGCAAACGTCTCGTCGTCCGATCGGGTTTCGTGGGGCTCGGTGCGCCGCACACGGCTGAGAGGCTCAACCCACAACTCCGTCGCAAGGAGCTGCAGGTCAGGATTCCACAAAAGCGCAAACTGAACGGCGCACGGCCGCATGGGGCTGTCGGAGTGCGCCGTGACCTTGACCGGAACCTGGAGGTAGAACGTGGTGCACCCGGGTGATTCGGCCGCGGGGACAAAGCCGTCGCTGAGGCGCGTGTTGTAAAGCTGCGCAAACGCGCGCTTCTGAACGCGGTGGACCAGCATCGGGTGGGTGCCATCATGCGAAGGCTGCTCGATGATGTCCGCGAACCAAATCCATCTGCGCAAGCGCATGTACGAACGCGACGAAGGCGACTGCAGGATAAACGCAGAATCGAACGGCGAGCATGAGCCACTGTAAACGGGCAAAGGCTCGATGCGATGGCTCTGCTCGCGCGCCCCAGCACCCAAGCTGCTGCCTGTCGTCGCGGCCGAGGTTGACAGATGCCCAAGAGGCGATTCGGAGGTGTGTGTATGTGGCGATCTGGGTGATGTGCCGGGATACGAGGGCTCAGCGCCATCGGCGACTCCGTCTCTCGCGGCGCGGCTGCCGCGGGGGACTCTGAGCGTGTACCGTACGAGCAGCCTGTGGACGGGCTTGTCGCAAACAGTCAAAGGGTGCAGCGGCGGCAAGCCGTTCTTGGGCGCGTACTGGATGTTGCCGATTGCGGCAACGAGGTCATCGATCAAGGCGCGGCGCGCCACAAGACTGACTCCGAAAGTATAGAGCGAAAGCATCACGATGCAGTCTGTCTCGGGAGTCAAATAGGCTGCGCAGAATCCGGTGGGTGTTGCGCCGGTAGGATTCTCAAAGACGAGCTTGATATAAGACGACGGCCGGTCAAACGACATGCTCGACCAACGCGACAGCAGCTGATCGAGCCATGTAATGGCAGCTTGGCGGCGCTTCTTGTTGTCAGAGCCCCGGAGGGCCATCTCAACAGCGCCTGCGCCTTGATCGCGAGACGACGTCGAGCGCAGTAAGATTGGGGATCTCCACTCGTCCAGCATCAGCGACCATGATTGCATGATCTGCGCCATCTGCTGCCAATAGTTTGTCGGCAGGTCGAGCTGCTGTGGAGGTGGCTGCGCTATCGAGCGTGCCGACGAGATTGACGAGCGTTCCGGCTCGTGCGGCGCGATGTTGCTCGCCCCAGAGCTAAAACCAAGCGACTTGACGGCCCAGATGTTTGGGAAACACAGTGCAAGTGCCGGGCGTGAGTTGAATGACGACAAGTTCTGCAGCAAGGCCGATTAGAGTCAGCCGCCAATCATCGAGGCGCATGGGCAGGTTGTGAACACTGACCCGCAACGTCTCGTCTGTCGTAATGATTGCACGCAACAAGGTCCGGAGTTGCACGAGCTTATCATGTACTCTCTCGCCGCCTCCGTCGGCCTCGAGTTTCTCGATGCTTTCGATGTTCATGAGAGCCATTGCGAAGGCGTGATGGCCGAGCACGTGCAGACCAATGTGCAAGCGCGTCCCTGCGAAGCCGTGGTCGAAAAAAGACATGCGCATGGATGGGTCTGGAAGCCAAGACATCTTGACGATGTAAATGATGGTGAAGTTTTGTGCCCATGGCATGGCGAGGATAATCTCCACACGACTCGACTGGCGCGAGCTGCTTCGCTTGGACTTGTGGATGCTCTGGACGCGGAAACCCTCGCGCAGACGGGTGGCGATCACGTCGGCGAGACGAACTTGGTGGATATAGTAATCGCGGTACTCGCACAGTATCTCGGCGATAACCGGCGGTTTTGAGCCCAGGAACCACGGAAAAGCCGATTCGTCGGGGGAGAGACCGGTGTGCTCCATATCGTCCGGTCCGGTGTGCCCTTCATCAATGAGCTTGCATCGGGGCATGTCTACCGGGCGGTTGCGAATGTCGCCCAGGACGCTCCTCTGCGAGACGCCGTAGAACGGCCGTCGCTCAAGAATCTGCTCGCGGATCATCATCATGCGGTGATAAAAGTTGGCCGGGATGTGCTGCACGTGCACGAAGCTGTGAGGCCGAGGCCAAGGCGAGGTAAAGGAGGCGGAACCCAGCGCCGATGGGTTGATCGAGCTTGTCGCAGCCATCGTGACCGGCGGCGGCACACCGCCATGGTCGGTCCAAGGGTTGAGCGGATGATCGGGCCCAAACGGCTGAGGCTCGATTATGCTGCTGGACTCTGGAACGTCGGGCATGTACGGGCAGTCGGAGGAGTAGATGAAGACGCCCGAGAGAGCATCGGAAACGAAGCGCAGGAATTCTGTGTGTGGCACGTGGCCGAAGCTCACGCTTGGCGTGAATCCCGAGCCGGACCCAACCTGGACAATGGTGACGCGGATTGCGTCGCCTATGATCCTGCGCTGTACCTCGCGCGGGATCGACACCTCGGCGTCGCTTTCTGGAGAGACGCCATCGGTCAGGTACAAGATGGCGGGCAGCGCGTCATTTGGAAGCTGTTCGAGAGCGAGAAACGCTGCATCAAAGGCGCTAAACATGGCTCGCGTGCGAGCCTGATGATCGGGTCCAGACAACGGAGGCTGGTACGGCGACTGGATAGTTTGGCTTTGAAGATGAGACGGCGGCGAGGTGCTTGGGTGGGCCTCGCCAAACAGCGCGTTTCCTGCCGGAGCGACACCGTCGGGAATCGGCGGGACCTTTCCAAGGGCTTCTTGGGCAAGCTGAATGGGATCTCGCGGCTTGCGATGGCCGCACTCCCGAAGGGCGTTCTCAAAAGCCACCATGGTGTCGTAGAGTCTTTCGGCGACGGACATGAGATTGCGAGAGGTGACGCTGATTTCCTGCACCAGCACGCGCATCGAAAGATCGCAGTCCGCCGAAGTGGTTGGCAGATGGGCGTTACCGGCATCAGCAATGACGGTGACAAGGAGCTCTGGCTCAATCTGCAGCACCCACGAGCCGTCAGCCGCAGGCGATATTACTTTGGTTGGTCACAGCATCTGCGGCGACCAAACGCACAAGCAAGCCTGATCCCTTCCACGGTTGCGGGATCTCGAACGGACGAACAAGTCCGTCAAAGGACTTGCAAATGCTGTGGCGGCAGTCGCAGATGCCTGGTGAGCTCATGCCTACATCCATCGATCGCCCGCAGCGCGACCGGCGTCTTCAAGTCGGGGCGACTTACGTGTCGAATGCAGTCGACAGATGCACCTTTGGTCGGCCGGCAACGTCGACGACGGCCATTGACGGCGACACATCAAGCAGCACCACCAGCCGGTGCCTGGACGCGAACGTCAAAACAACCGTCTTTTCGGTGATGCGGAAGAGCTGGTCCGAGGGCCAGGGCGTGCTAGGGTGGTAGGCGTACTCAGATGGCGCAGCGGCGTGCGCGGAGGCCTGCTGCGGCGCGTGCGGCGGGTGGGTCCCGTCCGACGGCAGCCAGGACAGATGCGGCGAGTCGACAGAGACGTCGGCGACCGACAGCGAAGGCGTCTGGCGGCGGCGCTGGTCAGCCGAGTCTGAGGTCCGCTGACGGGAAGAAAGACCCAGCAGCCAGCTACGTGAGCGCCGCGGCGTCCGACTGCCCACCTCCCACTCGCGCAGCGTGCGGGGCACTAGCATGTGCCGCATTATCCAAGAGTCGACCTCGATCATCGTGAACAGGCGCGGGCAACGGATGTGCAGGGCCACGACCTGGGGCTCCAGCACAGGCTGCGCGCGCGGGCGATGGTCAGGCACGCTTCCGCCTCGGCCGCACAGGCACCGTGCCCTGCGCTGGGCAGCGGCTCACGGGTTCGGTGGCAGGCGCCAAGGCCCCGCCCGCGTCCGCGCCTCCTCGGCCGTCGCCTTGCGCCATTGCGGCAAAGTCCGGGCTCGGCCGCCTGAGATCAAGGCCGCACCGCGAGCTGCAGTCTGCCGGCCGACGCCGGAGAGGCCTCTCACGACCTGCCCAACAGAGTATTCGCGAAGAGCATGGCGGCACAGCGCAAAGGGTTTGTTGCGTTTTCTGTTTGCCCTTACCCCAGTTTACCCAACATGGGATTCGCTGCGAAGAGCACGGCGTCACTGAGCGAGCGGCCCCTGCACTCGGGCAGTCAAATACCGGCAGCGAAGATTATGCAAGTCAGCCCACACGCATGGCACGATACTCTGCCCGTCTCCTGCATACTCATGCGTCGCCGAGCATCGCAGCGTGCTCACTCCCCGTCGAGGCTCGCTGAGCTTCGCGTCCCAGACGCAATCCGCTGACACATGGTGTCAACAATGGCAGATTCGAGAAGTTTGACAGGGACCACTCGGGCACCATCAGCGTGCGCGAGTTCAGCAACCTCTGCCGAGAAATGGGCTATATCCTCACAGACCGGGAGCTCGAAATGGATCTCAAGTTGCTCGACAGCAATGGAGACGGTGTGATTGGGTTCGAAGAATGTGCGAAATGCGCCATTTGCGCTCTCGCACAGCCCCAAAAACATCCTGACGCACTCGCAAGTCTTCAAATGGTGGCAAACAGATAACCGCTTCGAGTCGCTGCAGCTCGGCGAGGAGAACCTGCAGCTTTTGACTGAAATCAGCGCACACTTCCGCAAGTGCGGCATCTGACTCTTGGGTGGCAGAGTGCGCAGCCGGTCCTACACGAAGCTGACTCGCGCGCAGATTCGACAGAGATGGATCGGGCCGCGTGGACGTCACCGAATTCAAGCACATGTACGCCGATCTTGTCAAGATGAAACTCACCAACAAGTCGATGCTCACGACGTTGCAGGAACTGGATACTGACCGCGACGGCAAGGTCAACTTTAACGAATACGTCGTGTGGCTGCTCAAGCAGAACAACACGGGCGGCAAGTAATGTTTAGCCGCCGCGAACACTGGCGCAGACCATATCCTTGCTCTTCCATAAAATTTCCCCGCATTTCGCCTACATAAAACGTGCATTGCGACACTCTTTGCTGTCCAGCACACTTATTTAGTAGATTCAAGATCGCGAGGCTGTCACGGCCTGGGTGGGAGACGCCATATTTGCAGCGGCCAGGTCGTAGGCACCCGCCAGCCAGCCGTTTCCAAGCACGTCGTTTTCGTCGTCCGAGAACTTGTCGATATCATCGTCTCGGAGCGACATGTGGTCCTGCCAAGTGCTCTTGCTGGCCGATCGTTTGCCTGGGGTCGATGCAAAGATAGACGGTCTGCCTGTGGACACAAACGTGTCTGTAGTCGGGTCTTCGATGGCGTCAAGGTACTCTATGCCGCCGTCGTATGCACCCTCATGCAGCCAGTCCGCAACCGAACGCGGCCCAAAGCTGCAGACTCCTGCGAGGGCCGATTTGGCGTACACTGGCCCGATCGCCACTATCAGCACAACCAGACAATATCGGCTCGTCTGGGACCAAGGCGCCAAGTGCTACTCACCTGGGAGAGTTCGCACCGGCGGGAAGCGATTGGTGCGGCCGAGAATCCCCAGGAAAGGCAAGATCTCGAGCCAAAGTACAGAGTCCATATGATGTCGAGAAAGCGCCAGCGCTGTGTTCGCTGTATGGTCCGCATACTCTGACTCTTCAAGCTTGAGGCACTGCTGCACCCAGTCGCGCGCAAGCTCAAACTGCAGGGCCATGCGATTGTCGCGTGCCTTGAGGCGGCAAGCCCATGCCTCGGGTTTGGTGAGCTGCTGGAATGTGTTCTTTGGTGCTTGCACTACTCTTGCCAATGTAGAGCTTGCCGCTGCATGCGCGGCTGGAGCATCGCGGAACGAAGAGCTCATCGCCGACAAGGACGAATACGGCAAAAGCGACTCCGGAGCTGCAAAGGGGTCGAGGTCGACATGGTCGAGATTCGGCGGCTCAAGTCGGGTCCCAGGCGATGTAGCGCCGTGCGAGAAAAGCAGCCCTCGGGCGCACACGGATGTTGCATGCGACGTGAGGTGACGGCGATTCTGCAGCAACGTGGCCGTTTAGCCGCTTTCTTCGTGCGGTCGGCGGAGACAGCAGGCGGGCATGGACGGGGACTAACCTCCCAGCGGCCGACGAGGAGATCCGAGTCGCTCAGATACGAAGTTGCCGCTACGAGTTGCTCAAGCAAATCATAGCACGGAAGTGTGTTTTGCTCGGCAAACAGCACAAATGCGTCGTGATCGATATGCATCAGGTCAAACAGGCTCTGTGGTTTCGGGTCGGTCAGAACTGCGAGCCGAACCAGACAGCAGGAGCGAGCAGATCTTACCTCTGGCTCGATTTCGAGCTTGAGACGGCGGTGATGGTCATGTTGCGGAGACGAGAGCATCAGCTCGCTCATGGACATGGAATCGAGACGCTTATTGTATCGAATACGACCGACGGCCTGGAAAATGGACACCGTCTCGTCACGACAATCCGCGTCGTCGAGCGACGCGCGCACGGTTCTGCCGGATGACTGCCTCTGCGAGAATCTCAACGCCGACTGTGTCTGCGACACGGCGGAATGACCAAGCTGCGTGCCAACTGCGTGATTGTAAGTTTGTGAAGGCCGTGCATGTTGCACGAAAGTATTTGGCTGGGTCGAGAGTTCTCTGTTCCGCGTCGCGGCGGCGTGCGTTCGGATATCGGAAGCTATTGACCTGCGCGTACGACGCGAAGCGCTGTCCATAGATGCAGCCATAGTCGATGGGATCGCCGCCAAGTCCGCAAGAGCGAGAAACTGCAAGCGGTGGATCGCGTGCCGAATGTCGCCGCTCGAGGTCTTTGCGATCCAATCAAGGACGGCTTTTGAGGGGCGGCGAGCGCGGCGTGAGGGAGCGTGGAACTCAATGTCGGCAATCCGCGTGAGCACCTTTGCCAAGATCGTCGGAGCAACGGGGTTGAAGGCAATGTTGGTGTACGACTGCATTGCGGCAATGTCGGGCGGGATCACGGAGCGCACCGTGACAGGCGAATCTGTGAAGCAGCCGTCGCGCGGTCCTCCCCCAGAGCCCCCGGCCAGGTGAACATCAGACACGTCGCTGATGATCAGAACGAGCGGGAAAACAGCTGCCGTGGAGGCCATGTACAAGCGGAGCGAGTGATGCAGTGCCGCGCGCGAGGACGGCGACCCCAGCGGCGGCCAGTCTTCGATGAGCACGATCTTGCGACGGGCCCGACGGGCGTTTTGCGCGGCAGAGGCCGGAAGCGGCGGCAGATGCTGCTGCAAGGCGCTGGTGCCAAGCACATTCAGTGCATTGGTTCCGCCCAATGGCGGCCCGACGGGCGAAAAGGAGAGCGTTGCGGCTTTTGTCGCGCTTGCAACAAACTCCTGAAAGCGAAGCATGACCGGGACGTAGTCGGGGCCAAATCGAGCTGGCGCGCCGTCGCTGCTTGATCGCTCGTGCCTGTTCCATACGGACTCGAACGGGTTTGTGTTAACGGGATTCTCCCACTCGGCGATATCAAAGTCAAGCTCTCTGGACAGCACACGGAGAGCAGCTGTCTTGGCTGCGCCGGACGGACCCGTGAGGACAAGCAACCGCCCACAGCGTCCGCCGGACTCGGGTGCGTGAGCTCGAACATCCGAAAACGCGCGCACGAGACGGTCGCGTAGGTCGCGCAGCTTGCGCTTGTGCAGGCCAAGCTCGTTCTCGGTTGCGGGACGGTACTTGTCGATCCAAAGCTGGGTCTCGAATACGCGCTGGCGAGCAATGTCGCGGGCAGTCGACGACGAAGCGCCAGGGGACGGCGGTCGATCAACTGGCGAGGCCTCGTCTGAGAGGTCATCCGTCACGGGGTCGGCGCTTGATGCAATAGAATGCGGCTTCCTGCGCCGCGGCTCCGGAGCCTCGTCAGGGTCCGACCCGAAGTCGCCGATTGCGTCGTTGGCGGGCTCGTGAAGCTTCCTGCGAGGCAGAACGAGGCGGGCTGGTGACGGCCCCGAGGCCCGCCTTTTGAGCGACGGCGACGCGGTGGTAGAGTGCGGGCGGGGTGCGGGCGTGCTCGCAGGCTCGGGCGCACTGCTGTTCGTGCGAGCAGCATCCGCCACTGCGGCTCGAAAGGGCCTTGAGGACCTCGAGGCCTTGGCGGGGATGTCGGCCAACTCGGCCTCGTCCTGCGCGCTGCCAGCAGACGGCGCCGCCTGCGGCTGCGGGGGCGAAGGCGCCTTCGTCCGCCGTGAAGGCTTGGCCGTGACTTGAGGGAGAGGCGTCTTGGTGGTGGGCGGCTGCCGCGCAGCAAGCGGGCGGCGTGTGCCCAGCGTCCTGCGCATGTTGGCGGGGAAACCCCCAAAAGCCGTCCGCAAGGCCGGACACGGATGACGAGTGATTGGCCCGAGTTGGCTGCTGGTCACTTTCCTGAATTGAGCTCCCCTCGCTCGACTTTGGCAACAACTGCTGCACATCCGGATATGCCACCTGCAGCAACGGCGTGATCACGGGGCTGTGAGTGTGCGAGCGGCGAGCGGGCTGCCTCGACTCGCGCAGCTGCTGACGCACGCATCGGCCGCGGCAGCACACTCTCTGGCGCCAATCTGACTGGCTCGCTGTCGCTGCTCTCTGGGCTCGCCAACGTCACGTCGCTGTGAGTCTGGGCTGCAGCGAGATCGGTGCTGGCTGCTTCCCAGTGTGCGGCAACTGACGCCTGCTGCAGCGACCTGTCCAACAACCCGCAGCTTGAAAGAACTCCGGAAGCCACAGGTGGTTCCTGGAGCTCGACGGGGTGTGACGGGTGCGTGGGGCGACGGGTGACGGGCGGTTCTGGGGACGGCAAACGTGCGCGTCTGAAGCGTGTGTTTATCGACAGGGGAAACCCCAAATATAAATCCAACTTTAGTCATCATGGCCACGATGCGAGGCCGTCCAGACACAGCTGTCCGGCCCGCTGCCGTCTGGACTGTCCAAGGTGACGTCGTGCAACCTGTCGGGCACGTCACTGTGCTCGTCGGGCGACACACAGGCAGTCTGCAACGCCCCGTCGTGTGAGTCGCCGCTGCCGCCTTTGCGACCGCCGCATCAGCCGTGCTGACACCATTGCGTTCAGGCTCGGCATTGAGCAGCGGACTGAGTGGCGGCGCCATTGGCGGCATCGTTGCAGGTGTCTTGATCATCGTGACGGCCATTGCAGGATATGCGGCGTTCCGCCTCCGCAGAAAGGAATGGCCATGGAATCCTGTCTCGACCGTCGAACGAGGCACGTCTCCCATGAGGTTCTCGGCATGGTCTTTCTCGTCGTCGCTGTCGCCGGCGCCGTCGCTGGCGCCGTCACCGGCACCACACCAGCCGCCACCGTTCTCAGAGAAACCATCGTCGTCCTCGTCATCTGAAATGCTGTCGTTTGCCGACATGCTCCGTTCCCCGTCGAGTTTGATGACGTCATCGCAGGGAAGTGCGCCAAAGATGCCAGACGGCTTGCAAACCGAGGGTGGATACGCAAGACCCCGTCCGGCAGGACTCGTGGAGCGATCGCCGCCGACGATGCCCCTCAGCGTCAGCCGCAGCAAATGCTCATCGCGCGCGGCTGTCGCGACCAAGCCAGCGCGCCGCGCTATATGACGGCGCATGGCGCGAGGCAGAAGGCGCGCGGCCAAACGTGCGG
>JADGIZ010000109.1:0-25488 GCA_027604665.1 Polyrhizophydium stewartii | reverse complement strand
GGCGTAGCCAGTCCACATAGGCACTCGGCGCCGCGTTTGTTTCTTGCTCTTCAATGAACGCAGCTTGCCACCCCAACCCCAAAATGAACGCAGCTTGCCACTCCAACCCCAACCCCAAACTCGACTGCAACGAGACACCAATTCTCACGCAAAATCGTAGCATACCCATGCCATGTGCGTCCTCGTCTCGCTGTTCTGCCAAAAATCGTTGTTTCCGCGACACGCTTGGCCATGGGCAATCAGCAAGTGAGCAACGCTGACGGCAGCTCTTGTTCGCCCGTCTGCCGCTGACCGCGACTTTGCCCATCTTGTGCGAACCGCACTGCTATTGCGGCTGCCGCGGAACTCCAATACCGCTCCATATCACTGCCGTATCGCCAGAGTGTCGTAAAGTACGTTTCCAAGGCAAAGCAGAAGAAGGAAAAGGACATATGTATCCGAGACGTTCCGCTGGATCCAAGGTGGATCCCCGCCGACGTCGCCTTTCTCAACCTCGAGCGTCTGTCTCTGGTCAACGTCGCGCTTTCTTACGGTGCGACCGCGCGCGATGGCTACCTGTGCGGCTCGCCGCAGCTCGTCTGCGTCACTCGCCGCCGCCCGCGATTTCGCCTCGTGTTTGTTCTCGCGCTGCCATCCACGCTTGCTGATCGCATCCCCGCCTCGCAACGCTGCGTCGCGCGCAGTCCCGGACGTCGTCTTTCAGCTTCAGACGCTCGACCATCTCGCCATCACAGGAACCGACATCACATCAATCACCAGCATCGGCTCGCTCAACCGCCTCAAGTCGTTGATCTTGCACTCAAACAAGATCGATTGGCTGCCCGACGACTTTGGCAGCCTATGGGAGCTTGAGGAGCTCGACTTACATCAGAACCGACTCACAAACCGCGGCATTGCCCCAGAGCTTTACGGCTTTACCAAGTTGCGATGCCTCGATCTCAGCAGCAACAAGCTTATCAATGTGCCGCTCGAGATGGCAAAGCTTGGCGTCAAGATTCGCGAGATCCACCTTCACGATAACCCCTGGAATAAGCCTGAGCTTGCAGCGTTGACAGCGACTTCGACTGCACACGAGACTCGCGCTGCTCTGGCTGCCGTTTACAAAGGCCTGGAGATCCCCGCGTCGCTGGATGTGGGTGCCACAGTCCAGGTCACCGTTCTTCCAACCTCGTCGTCGGCTGAGAAGGCAAGCACTCGCAAGCCGTCAGAACTGTATGCCAGCCACGCAGATCGGCTGACTTGCGCAATTGAACTGCCACAGCCGCTCAACGTCCCCGCCGACGCTCATGCCTCGCACGAAGGTGCAGGTGCGTGCGAGTCGGCCTTGTCGCGCACAATTACCTGGCGCTCACTCGACTCCAGGCGAAGCGGAAGAAACCGGCAGGCTTAAAAAGCCGGGTCTCTTTGGCCGCAAGATTAGCAGCGGCGCTTCGCCATCCGCCAAGTCGCCTGCAGATGCCAAGCATGATCTGGCGGTCTCATCCGATGATTTGGCTGCCAAGCGCAAGGTATCCAAGACCGAAAGCAGAAAGAAAGCATCCACACCGACAAAAGCTGCCGCAGCCTCCGACCCGCCGCCGGCAGATGTTGATCTCGCCAGCGTCGAGCGTACCGCCAGCCCGCTGCCAAAAGTCTCGCGAGCTGTCGGCCCACGCGGCCGAAAGCCGCCGACAAAAGAGTTCATTGAAAAGTCTGCCGCAGAGGAGTCAATCTCGCCCATCAAGCCTGCTGGTGATTCGCCGCCATCCGGATCTCAAGAAACAAGCTCGATGCCAGTCCAGCCAGCGCCGGTTTCTCTTCCTCCTGGAAAAGGCGCAAATGCAACTGCATCGGCGGCGGCAGCGGCGATGGCGGCGGCAGCGGCAGCGGCCCAGACAAAGAACCGTAGCCAGGCGACTGCGCATGCGGACGCAACTCGCAAGAATGCAGTGAATCGGCGCAAATCGTCGCTGGACCTTATTGCGAATATCGTTGCATCCGCAGGCGAGCTGGCTGCGCAAGAGGCATCAAAGGAGGAGCAGCCTGCGGGAGGCGATGCAGCTTCGCATGCGGATGCGTCTTCATCCAGTCGTCTCAAGAGTGCACCAAAAGGCGGCTTCAACTACTTTGGTGGCGTGCCGCTGCCCGGGGTCGCGAGCGGCCCGCCTGTCCTTAACAAGCAAGTGAAGCCCTTGGCGCACACAGATTCAGACGATCGCAGTATGTGAGCCTCTTGAGTTGCGGGTTTACAGCGCCGCCGAGCTAACTCGACTCGGCGCAGGCAAGGATGCCTCTGCATCTGTGCCCGTCCCGCTGCCACCAAAGCCACAAAGCAAGCCAAAGATCCCCGACACCGACGAGGCTCCAGCACCTGTACCGCTCCCGCCCAAGCCGCAACGAGAAGCAGCCGCCAATCTCGTAGCTTCGAGCGAGGTGCTGGGCGGCAAGGCGGAGTCTGCGCCGGTGCCGCCCAAGAAGCCCACCAAACCCACGCCGGGTGGGGCGAGCGGATCGACAGCCGCCGCGCCGCCCATCATCAGTGCATCGCCGGCCAGCCTGGGGTCTCCGTCGCCGTCCCTCATGTGCCTGACACAGCAGGCCGCCGCCGGCCAGCCAGATGGCCCACCTCCGCCTGTCAAGATGTCGACCAAGCCGCAAAAGGGGGCGTCTCTCTCAGGCACACCGGTTGCAAGCACCGCCCCTCTGGCGGGACCTCGCGGCTCAGATTCAGCCGCTTCGAGCCCCGACTCGTGCGATCTGGCCGACCCGGCTGCAGCTTCCACCAGTGCGCCCATGGGACAGAAGCTGCCTCGAAACCCGAGCGGCGATTCGCCCGCACCGCGCATCGACATGGGCGAGCTCAGAGCCAAGATGCGTCCGCCGGATATTTCGGCCCCAAAACTTGCCCCCCGCGCTCAGCAGTCGTCCGAGGCTGGAGCCGCCGAACCATCTCCTACTCCATCCACGAGCGACGCCAATCAGGGTGACACCAAGCGCAAGCACCTGCGCGAGACGTCCATCACCATTGACAAGCGCAAACTGTCGCACCACGAGCTGCCTCCTGCGCCGCGCATGCCTGGCTCCGATTCTGCGTCGACATCTCAAGCACCGTCTCCGACAAGCACCACTCTGCCTGAGATGCGCGAGGAGCCGTCGGATCCACCCAGCAAACCGCCCGCCGACAAATCTGGCTCAGGGGCTATCGGAGCAGCAGCGGCAGCAGCGCCGATGCTCAACAAGACCCGCGATGCTCCAGGGAGCGTATCGGCCTCTCCATCTATGCGCGCGGCAAACTCGGTGCGCCGGGGCAAGCTGAGCGGGTTCGGCTCCAATAATGAGCTGGCCAGCGACCCGTCCGAGTCGCCATTGCCGCTGGCAAAGCCCATTGCACGGTCAGCGATAAGTCGGTCGATCGACCAACTCGCCGACGACGGCACGCAGGCCGAGAAAGGCTCAAGCACGCCTCCATCCGGACTCAGGACATTTGGCGCTGGATCACGCAGCCTCGATATCCTCTCGCAGCCCGAAGCATCCGGCTCTGCCGCACCGGGCACTCCGCCTCGTCCCGCGCCAAAGCCGACTCGCGCACCACCGAGCCAGCTTCCATCTGGATTGGCTTCTACGGCAGTTCCGCAACAGCCTGGCATCGAGCCCGGCACCGAGTCATCGTCAGGATTCTCGGGGGCCTCGTCACAGGCATCTCAAGCACGCATGGCCCTCCTTGCTCGACTCTCGCAGGACGAGCTCCGCGACAAGCAGCAGCTCGGCTCGGCAGTAGCGCCGTCTCCTTCCGCACCATCGTACCGCGCCAAGCCAGGCGAGCCCAAGTCTGCGGCATTCGCGGCCGCATCAGCGGCTGCCGCAACGGCAATCGCGTCGGGGGCGGCCGGGCCGACTCCTGCCAGTCTCCCGCCCAAGCCGCCCAAGCCGCGAACCGGCTCCGCCAACGCAAAGCAAGAAGAAGAGAGCGCCACGCCGATTCCTCCGTGGAAGCGGCAGCAGGCCGCATCGTGATCATAGCTTGGGTCTCAGGATGCCATCGACGAGTCGCCAGATGGGGCTTTCGGCCGATAAACTTCTCTTTCACAAAGACCCAGACACTTGCGCGCATCCTGCGGCACAAGTTCGTTGGTGTCGGCAAAAGGCGTTTAATGAGGGTCAGAGCTTTACGAGCTTGTCACGCTTGACCAGCGGGTTGTCTCGCATGAGGGCCTCTTTTCCTGCCTCCTTGTAGTCAAACGAGCACTCATGCCTGTCCGAATAGCGATGCACGGCGCAAAACTGCAAGCCGCAACGGCACTTGAATGTCGTTGCAGCACCAAGCTTCTTTTGGCACTGCATGCACCGTGGCTTTGAGCTTGCAGCTGCTGCCGCCGCAGCCGTGACATCTACAAATACCGGTCCGGAGCGTGACAGCGGTTTGCGCGATTGGGCGAGGCTATGCTTGGATATTGACGAGGCTGTCTGTGTCCTGCTTGCTGGCTTGCGCGCCGGCGGGGTACTTCGCCCTAGAGATGGCGTCGACTCAGAAGCGCCCGCATTGCTGCTCTTGAGACGCAGAATACTTCGGGAAGTCGAGGTGCGCGGGAGCAAGGTAGAGCCAGAGATTGGGCGCGGAGCACGGGTCGCTGAACGCGCGAGGGGCTGGTGCGGCGCAGGCTCGTGACCGATTGTAATATCATGGCTGCTTCGGAGTCCTTGTGCGGTCGGAACGGATCGGAACTCTTGCACGCGTTCGCTTGATTCGTGCATCGCAGCGACGTCGCTCGAGCTGGAGCGCATTGCAGCGAGGCTGCCTGGCAGAGATGCGGCAAAGCGAGGAGATGCAGCACGACTCATGCGACTTGCACTGCGCGCGTTCGATGGCAACGCATGTTTGCCGTGCGTCAGCGGGGCTTGTGTGTCGTTTCTAGCGCTGCATCCAGCTTGATTCGAGTTTCGCTGACCGGCAGCGCATCGACGCCTTGACAGCCCGCTTTTCTGGGTCGGCGTGGACCCCTTTGGCGCACAAATGCTCATGCGCATAGCGGCCATCTGGCTAAGAGCAGCCGCAGCATCGCGCCGCACATGGCTGCGCACGCAATCACGCCCTCCAGCCCGCAGTGGCGAACGGGTTTCATGGCCTAGATCAAAGGCAGGGTCGGATGTGGACGTCGTCGATAAGCTGCTACCCGCCGATGTCGCACGGCCATCGCGAGAAACCATCTCGATGATACGGCCTGCTGCAGCTGCTGCAGCAACTGCCGCAGCAGCCACAGCCTTGGTCGTCGGTGGGATGATGTCGTGGATCCCCGAGTCCATAACGAGGTCACTGGAAACCGGCTCAAGCTCCTGCTGCGTGGTTGCGTTTGCCTGGTGACACCACTTCAACTGCAGCAGCGGAGGCTGCTGAGGCTGCTGCGACTCTTGCTGTTCTGCCGAAGCGGGGCGTGTTTTTGGGATAATGAACATTGGACGAGCGTTTCGAGGCAAGCGCATGATCGAGATGGCAGTCGCAGGTCGCTTGGCCTTCTGCGCAGATCGACCGCTGCGGCCGCGCGATTTGTGCATGCGTGGCCCTCCTTCAGTCTGCGCGCGCCCTGCCGCTGAAAAGGCCATTTCGGCCTCGCACAAGAGACTAACGAGGGCAGCGGCGTCGAGAAGTTCGGCGTCCGCTGGACTTAAAGCGAGATCGTCGGTATCGCCCATCCCGCTGTCATCACATCGACTCTCACTTCCGAGGTTGCGACGGTGCGGGTTTGGATGATCGGCGTTTGTATCACACGGCGTAAGTGGCGGAAAGGCAGATTCATCCAACTCGCTGCAAGCGCTTGCATGCCGCATCTCTCCGTCGTGATCAGCCAGTGCCGCAGAAAGGAATGATATGAACGTACACGTCGAGGTTGCAGATCCAGAAGAGTCAGGTCGTGTTCGCCGGGTCGCTGAAACCTCACCGTCGAGTGTCTCGGCCATACTTGTTCGCTGAGTGCCAACCAGCGATGCACTCGAGATCCGACGCACGTTGGCCCTGCGCGCGCGCCGAGAAGCACTTTGCTTTCGCGCAGAGTGGCTGGAGATACCGCCTCTGACTTGAGGCCCTGATGCGCTGTCAAAGTCATTGCCGACCCTAGCATCGCCGTCAGATAGGCGTACGCTGGATCCTCGCGAATCAAAGTAGATGGCATTGTGCAGAAACACACTGTCGAGATCACCGCTGTAGAGTCCGTCTTCGTCGCCATCGCTACCATATGAAGCGCCGCGGTCTTGCATACTATCGTCAAACTCGTCGAGATCAAACTCCTCGTCGGGATCGGTGTCCACGTCAACGTCATCAGACGCGTCGTCAAACACCAGATCAATGTCGCCCAGATCCGAGATCTCAAAGCACTCGCTTGAGTCGAAGCACTGCAGCACCTTGTCGCCTGCAGCTCCCTGCGCAATGCGCAGAATGTGCTTGGCGGCCGTGTGAGGCGTCTTGCCCTGGCGCATATGCACCTCGAGCATGAATATCTCGTCGTTCTGCTTGCACAGCAAGAACACAACATTGTCCTGCTCGGGGATCTGCGACCGCGTCCTGATCGGCGGGCCGGGGCCTGACAACGCGGCCGGCGAAAGCAGGGCATTCTTTCGGTCAGCTGGCTGATGCGGCACGCGATTGCGATCGCGGGCAGCGACCCACCGCCGGCCATGTGCAACACAAGCTGGATTCGAGACCCGCTTTGGATGCCAAACTCGCCCACAAGCGCCTCGTCTTGGGTCAGATGCTTGTCTCGGAAGACGAGCAGCTGGCTTTCGACGGGGATGCCCTCTTCCTCAAAGATGCGGTACTTGAGCTCGCCCACCGTATTGGTCGTGAAGATGCTCAGGGTGAACGTCTTTCCGGTCAGAGTACCCACACTGACGGTGATTCTCTGATGCTGCACGGGCCGCGGCGCAAGCGACATTGATCTCCACCTCGGAACTGGTGCGTCGATACTGGCGCCGGAAGCTCCAGCGCTGATCGCGGATCCCGCGGCTGGCGGGATACTTGTAGAGAGCGTGTCCACCCCCAAAGCGGCGCCCTGGGCCGCATCGGACTCGGATGCTGCGGCGGCGCTCGGCGCGGGCCCAGTGGATTGGCTCGCATGCGTGGAAGCCGCCACGGGGGCTGTCTTGGCGGGCGGCGTGGGCGATCTGGTGGCGCCTCCGCGACTAGCTGAGCGTTTGCCTCCCGCGAGCGCCGCTCCGCCGGACGCAGGGATGGCCGATGGCAAGGGCGTCTGCTGCGGCGCAGGCGGCAACTGCGGCGTCGGCGATGGCTTCGCGGTCGGCGGTTTTGGTCTGCTCCCAACTCGGATAGCAGCGGTTGCGATCGCGCCAGCGACCGCAACAGCGACGGCAGACGAAGGCGATGACGGGGCTTTGGGCGTGGAGCCCACGGGCGAGGCTGGCGCGGCCGGCGGGGTCGAAGACGGCACACCCTGTTGACCCGCGCTAGTGATGGTAGCGATGAGCTCTGACGCCGACGACACGGCCGCCAGCGACGACGAGCCAGACGACAATGCCGAACGCGATGTGGATACAGCCAGCGACGAGGACGACGGTGTTGGCAGCGATTGAGAGGTCGGCGACGGCGGCGGTCCGGCCTGTTGGCGTGCTGTCGTACCGGGCGACGTTGGCGCAGGGAGCTGCCGTGCGCCACCCAGATTCGGCGTCCCCGGCTGCGACACTCCCGTGCCCCTCGCCTGAGGCATCGAGGTGAGTGGGCGAGCACCGGATCTTAGCATTTCGGCGCACGGCCAGCCCAGCTCAGAGGTCCTCAGGATTGGACTCGGCTGCGTCTGGGGACACGATCCACCTCAAGACCAAAAAAAAGTGCGCATGTATTCACTCGCCATCACCGTGCCAGCATCGCCGGGATCTCGTCGGGGCTCGCCAGCGTGACGGATCCGTCCGCGCGCGAGTGCAGCTCAATCTGCCCGCGCTCCAAGAACGAGCGGCCTATGACCACGACAAAGGGATACCCGACGAGCGCGGCATCGTTCATCTTGAAGCCAAACTGCGCGTCACGGTCATCCACAACAACGTTGCGCTTGCCGAGCACCTTGTTCAGCGATGCCACGAGAGCGTCGAGTTGGGCGGAAATCCGGGCCTGCCTGTCTGCATGCTTGGGCTGCTGCAGCGGCACAATGCACACCTCGAACGGCGCTATCGCGCGCGGCCAAATGATCCCCCTGCCGTCGTGCGATGCCTCGACGATGGCCGCGATCATGCGGGACACGCCGATTCCGTAGCAGCCCATCACGATCGGGCGTGCTCGCTGCTCTGAATCGTGGAACTCGGCACCCAGCGGCGCAGAGTACTTTGTTCCAAGATAGAATGTATGCCCGATCTCGATTGCACGGCTCGTCGTCAGCAAAGGCGTTGTGGCGGCAGATTGCTCCGGAGTGCCAGCGCTGCTCGGCAGTTGTGCTCTGCCGCACGACGGACAAATGTCGCCCTCGCACGCAGTCACGACGGTATCCCGCACGATTGTATCTGCTGAGCCTGCCACGCGAGACGCAACCGCCTCGACCTTTGCAGCGCTGTGCTCGCCCAGCGAGTTGTCAATGATGGCGATTGTCTGTGCCGCATCCGCCGGTGCCTCGTTGTCCAGAGGTCGAACCGTGGCGCCTAGCAGCGAGTCAAGCTTCTTGAGTCGCAGCGGGTTGACCTCCCTGCCGGCTTGGTAGACAACAACGATGTTTGCCAGCGTACCGTCTGCAAATGCCGCTGCAAAGCGGCGAGTTTCGATGGCGCTGCTTGCGCCGCTGCCGATGCTACCCGCAGCCGAACCGCTGTCGTTATCGCTGCCGGCGGAGCTTCCATGACCCGAGAGGGAGCACATGCTGGTGAGCAGGCTCCTTTTGCCGATTGCTGCTGCCAAGTCGCCAAGATCCACCCCGGACGGAACAACAGCAACTGCCTGCTCTTCGTTGGCCGTGTATCCGCACGAAGCGCACGTCAGGACGGTGTCTTCTCCAACTTGGGCGTGTCGTCAGCACAGACTAGAGGCACAACGAAGCGCGCGGCCACAGGTAGGAATCGCGCTCACCGGGCGAGATGAAATGGTACTCGTGCGAGCGCGATCCGCCAATGTTGCCAGTGTCGGCCTCAGCCTGTTGCAAGTCGATCCAAAGAAGTCGTTATCAATGGCTCTTGATCGGCAAATACGCAACGGCAACGTACCACGGCAAACGGTGCACCGATGCGCTTGAGGATGCGCACGTAGGCGCCTTGAACCTGCTCGTACGTGTCCAGCGCCGCGTCTTCTGACACGTCAAACGAATACATGTCCTTCATGATAAACTCGCGCGCTCGGAGCAAGCCAGACCGCGGGCGAAGCTCGTCGCGGTACTTGCGGCCTGTTATATACAGCAGCAAGTCAGATCAGGACCACCGCCTTCGTCGGCACTGCAGAGCGACATGCTCGAGGCTGGGTGGTCGGCGGCGTCGCTCACCGATCTGGTAGAGCCTCAGCGGCAGCTGGCGGTGGGACGACACAAGCGACGCCACGAGCGACGTGATCTCCTCCTCGTGGGTCGGAGAGAGAAGAAACTCGCTGTGCTTGCGGTCCTTGACCTTGAACATCTGCGCGGCGGCCATGCGACATGGGCAAGGAGATGAGCACCAAGGCACGAACCTTGCCGTGGACGGACACCCACCTCTGCACCAGTCGTCTCCCAGCGGCCCGTAGCCTTCCAAGACTCGCTCGAGAGCAGGCACGGCAGGGAGACCTTTTGGCCGCCTGGAGACCAGGGCCGTCAGCGCACAGGTGCATGCGTTCACGGTGCACGCTTGACGGCAGCGCGGACCAACAGACTCCATCTCCTCGTCGATGATGGCCTCGAGCTTGCCGAGAACCCGCAGGCCAAAGGGCAGGTAGCTGTAGACTCCAGCGGACGACTGCCGAATGAAACCGCCGCGCAGCAGCAGGTCGTGGCTCTGCGTGTTGGCCGATGCGTCGGACTCCTTGGTCGTCGGCACCAGCAGCTGCGACAGCCGCGCGCAGTCGGCGACGCGAGGCTCGGCGGCCCGGGTCTGCAGCCGCCAGGGTCAGCGGGGACGGCCCGTCGTCCACAGCGCCAGCGCGCGAAAACGTGCCGTGTGGAGCGCAGAGGCGTGCAGCAGCCTTGGTGCGCCGCAGCGCGGCAGGCAGGCATGCGGCGCGGCGGCAGCGGACAGAGCGCGACGGGCGATCGCGATCATGACGCAAGTCTGCGGAGGGTCGCTCGGCCCAACCCAACTCTGTGCTGGCAGGAAGACTGCCTGCCCCCCCCCCTTACGCACACCCTACTGACAACAAATACAAGCTGGCGCAGGCTCATCTGGCGGTCAGATCCAGAAGAAACGCATCCGCCTTTGTTCAGCTATAGATGTTCCAGGTCTTGAGCCACCTGCGGTTGGCATACGCCGACGCCGGCCCAGACATGCCAAACGAAAAGTCGGCAAAGAAGAGGAAGTTGGCGATGGCGACGGCGGCAACAAGCGCAACCAGAGCAATATGGAGCACACTCGGCAGCTTGCGCGCGATGTGGTCGACGACAAAGCCGAACGCAAGCACGGCAAAGTACAGCGCCGGGAAGTAGTGGTGGAGGCTAAGAAGCAAATGCAGACGTTTGTGAGCCGCACCGCCGCAGATCAAAGGGCAAGATGCGAGGAGCACTTACTACATCACGCGGCCCATGATGTAGAACGGGAAGTAGTGCAGAAACCAGCCCAGAACCGAGACCTTGGCAGCCATATAAAAGTTGTCCCACTCGGCTGCGCATCGCCCGACGCGGCTTCGTCAGTTCCCGCGACCGCGGCTCGCGCTGTCAACGCCCGGTGCGCGCTCACCGAGTGTGGTGAAGTCGCGGATGCCTCGGCGCCAGCGCACGACATAGCCCAGGAACAGCGACACCACAAGGGCGAGCGACGCCGTCGAGCCCCACCAAACGGTGGGATTGCCGATCAGCAAGTACTTGATCTCGTGGTCTCCCCAGCCGCACATGCGCAGCGTGCGGATCAAAAACGGCCAGTGGTATGGCTGCGAGACAAGCTGATCAGGCTCCTTGTCCGGATCGGGCGTCAGGGCGTTGTTGGACGTCCACATGGCCACGTTCAGATCAAAAAAGTCGCGGATAAAGGACGATCGGTACGTGTTGGCGTTTCCGGGGGGTACTGGTGTCGGCAGTTGGATGCCGTTGAGGCTCGTGTCAGCATGCGCGATGAGGCAAAGGCACGCGCGCGGCGGATACTCACGGCGTTCGTTGACGTGCAGCTCAATGTTCCACATGTTGGACGGGCTGTTGTCGTCAGGCTTCTTCTGGCACACCACTTCGACCTGCTTGAAGCCCCACTGCGGGAGCGTGACGCCGTCCGAGCGCAGCAGGCAGCCAATGCTCTTGTGGCGCAGGCGGAAACGCGTCGTGAGCGAGCGGATGCGCTTCACGTCCTTGCTGACCGTCCAGTCCTGCGCATGCGACGTGAGCGCTCGACGGCATGACGCTCGTTCACATGCGCACGACTCACGTCTACTTTCTCAATGACCCACAGGTCGTTTGCGTCGCCGAAAGTCGCGTTTCCATATCCGCTAACCTCGTAGTCGGCGGCCGTCAGCGGTGCAGCGACGCGGTGGCTGTGGATGTTCTTCTGGGTCTGCGCATGGACTGCCAGCGCGCTTTGGCGTCAGCAACACGGAGATGATTGACTAGGGACACAGCGAGGCGCAGCTCAACGCACCCAAGCGGACAACGTCGCCGTGCTCGACAAACTTGGTGTTCTCAAACTCGAGTGGCTGGTCCCAGGCAGGCATAATGATAAACTCGTTGTTCGAGTCCTTGTGGTGGTAGCAGGTGACTTGCTGCTGCTCCGAGCCAGAGGGATAGCGCTGGACGTGCGAGTGGAGCAAGCCGCCTCCGCGCGCGTTGTTCTTGAGCGACACTTTGGAGCCGTAGGCCAGCTCTACACACGTGCGTTCCCTCATCAGCATAGTTACAGAATTTGTCGGCTCTGCGGCGCGCAACAGCCTCCTTACCCAGCGGATTGGACTTGAAGTCGCTTCCAGCAAGGCTGGCCTGGAAGAGCGAGCTCATCTGCGCATCGCCGGGGCCAGAGCGATTCAGAATGCCAAAGTGCAAGGCAAAGCATGCAACGTAGATGGAAAGCGGCGTGATGATCAGATAGGCAATCCGGAAGATCCAGTGGTTGATGTAGGTTTTCTGCCGACAAGACATCTGTGTCAGCAAAGTGACCCGGCCCGCCCGCCAAGACAGGTGCAGCGCTGCCACGCACCGCGGGCATCTTGAGGTTTCCGAGCATGTCCCACAAGTCGTCGATTGTGTGCAGGCCGACAAGAGCAACGGCAAACAAACCGACCCACTTGACGCTGCGCACGAGTTAGCCTCGAACGGTAGGCAGCTGGCATGCCGTGCAGCCAGCGTGCTTGCCTCAGCACCGCGCCGAGCGAGATGCCGGTCATGAACATCCAGAAGTGCCACTCGGGCGAGAAGGGGCTGCAGGATCAGATTGCATCGCGGCCAAGAGTCAGTACCGGTGCGGCCGTGAGACGCTGGTTTGCAACGCGCGAGATGCAAGTCGGCGCACTCTGTCTTTTGGTAGTTGCGGAAGACAACGAGGCAGTAGACGCTGAGCGTGGTGAAAAAGAGCAGCATCGAGTCGAGAAGAATGAAGCGGCTGATAACGCAGAAGGCGTTGTCTGCGTCGGCCGCGCGGGATGGGCTCGGCCGGTTAGCACAGCGACAGGATCCGCACTTGATCGGGTCTCGCCACAAACGCACCGACAATCACGAGAGTCGCAACGAGGATGGCGCCTGCCTGCGACATGTGCAGGTGGATTCCGGTGTAGTACGCAAGCGGAGCCATGAGTGCGCCAAAGAGACCATTGAAGAAGCGCATGACGCTGTACCGCAGCTCGGGCGGGTATCGCGCACCAGACTCGAACTCGAACGAGCCGTTGAAGCCCGCAATGAGGCCGGCGAGGCCGTTGAGCATCTTGCCCAGGGGCGGATGCACGTCAAAGTAGAACTGGCGCTTGATGTAGTATCCGGCGAACTTGCTGTCGAGCGCGCGGCCGGTGCCGGGAAGGCGCATGCGGGCGGCAGCGGGCACCCGGCGTCAGCGCACAAGCCACAAGCGGCCGCGATCACAGGCCGAAAGCTGCGCCGGCCCTTTGGCGGCGGCGCGACGCGGCGGCGGGCATGCGCCGGCGTCGCACCGTGGGCAGCGCGGCGCGGGCTGGAGGGCTCACCCAAAGTGGGCCTCGTCCCTGTGTGCGGCGCCGGCGAGCGGGGCGAGGCGCAGGCGTGCGGGGTCGCGGCCCGCACGGCCAGACAGGCGTCAGGTCCAGTCAGCGAGATTGCGGCCGTGATTGCGGGTGCCTGGCGCGGGTGCCGTCGGCGGTCGCCGGTCACCGCCTGCCGAGGCGGCCCGCAGCACGCACCAGACGACAAACGGCGACAGGCTAATCTTGTAGAGTCGGGTCCACAGCGCCACGACCGTGATGATGAGGGCGACGATGATGCTGCCGCGTGGCATCGTCGGGATGCCGGGCTGGACGCTGCCTGTCAGCGGCGCACGCAAGTCGGCTGCAGCACGGGCCGGCACGGGCCGGCACGGGCGTGGACGGAACGCACGCTCATCTGCGGGTGGATCCTGTCCTCGTCGTCGCGCAGCAGCGGCTCGCTGGCGGCGTCCGCGGCCGCGCGCGCCGCAGCCGTCGAGGCCGTTGTTCGCTTGCGCAGGCCAGTGTCCATGACGGCAAGTTGAATATTCGCACGACACAGAGCCCTTGGCCCGCCCAGCGCCACAACGTGCGGAAGGGACGCCGATCTTCAGCGACGCATAGCGCACTCTTGCACATCGGCGACGGCGTGCATCACCGTCCTCTGGATCTGACGCCCGAGACTCGATCGCGCCAAGATTTGTGGGTTTGGTGGCCTGAATCCAGGCTGCTAGGCATACGGGCACGTCCGCGGACCACGAAGGCTGGAGGCCGCTGCCCTGCGACACTGCCCGAGCCTGTGTTGGCGCCGTCCGAGACGCCGGCGCATGGTGAACCGCTGCTCAGGATCTGACACGATGACGATTTCTGCTGGTTCCCTCGACGACAGGCAGGCGTCGTTTCCGTCGCACTCGGCGCGGCGCAGCGACGCTGACGCCTGCATCGCGCCTGCAGAATCATGTCTTACGACCGTGCCCTGACCGTCTTCTCGCCCGACGGCCACCTCTTCCAAGTCGAATACGTGCGTTGCGGCTGGTCAAGGCCAGCGCACGCCTGCCCAAGCCGCTCGCTGACACCCTGGCCTCTCGGCCGGCGCACGCTCGTCTCGCTGTACGCCACGGCCTGCGTGCGCACTCGGCCCGACGCAGGCCCTCGAGGCCGTCCGAAAGGGTACCTGCGCGGTGCGTTGCAGCCCAGCAGTCGCCGCCTCGTCGTGCCGTGCCGCGCCGCGCGAAGCCGCCCTCGTCCGCACCCTGGCTCTGTGATGGCGGCCGCGATCTCGCGCGGCAAGCCGAGGAGACCGAGGCATGCGGGCTCGGACGCTGCACACGCCGGCAGGCTGACACTTGCCTGCACGCCCTCGCGCGCTGGTTATGCCGCGCAACGCACTGTTTCCGACCGCTGGGCGCCTCGCCTGCAGGTCGGCGTGCGCGGCAAGGACGTGGTCGTCCTTGGAGTCGAGAAGAAGTCGGTGCTCAAACTGCAGGACCCCCGCACGATTCGCAAGATCGCCGTGCTGGACGACCACATCTGCATGGCCGCGGCAGGTCTCACGGCCGACGCACGCGTGCTGATCGACAAGGCCCGCATCGAGTGCCAGAGCCACCGCCTGACGGTTGAGGACGCGGTCTCGGTCGAGTACATTACGCGGCACATTGCCACGATCCAGCAGGTGCGTCTGCCTCGTCCGGTTGCGACTTCGTGTGTCTGCGCCTCACGCTGGACGCTGACCTCGCCGCACGCTCAGAAATACACTCAGAGCGGTGGTGTTCGTCCGTTCGGCATCTCGACTCTGATCATGGGCTTCGACGCCGATCGCGTGCCGAAGCTGTTCCAGACCGACCCGTCGGGCGTCTACTCTGCGTGGAAGGCCAACGCGATCGGCCGCAGCTCAAAGACGGTCCGCGAGTTTCTCGAGAAGAACTACAAGGAGGACATGACGCGGGATGAGACCATCAAGCTTGCTATCAAGTCGCTTCTCGAGGTGCGGCAGATGTCCGCGTTTCGCAGGCGATCGGCCTTTCGGCGGCTGATGTTTTCGCGACCAGGTTGTGCAAACAGGTGCCAAGAACATCGAGATTGCCGTCATGGGCGAGGACGCTCTTCTCAAGGTGTGCCCAACCGCGCCGCTTGCGCGTGCTGTATGCTCACCAAAGCTGACGCGCTGGCAATCAGCATCTGGACGCTGAGGAAATTGAGGCTGTCACAAAGATCATCGAGGCCGAGAACGCAGCTGAGGTGGGCTGGCTGTTCGGTGCTGCTCCAAGGTGCGGGACTGCGTCTAACCTGTGCTTCTCCTCGCGCAGGCTGAGAAAAAGGCAAAGAAGGGACCGTCGGCCTCGGCCGGCTCGTCGTCGTCGTGAGCCTGCTTTGGTGCAACTCGCTTTCGGTGCAGCTCCTTCCTCTAAGCTGCACCAGCTACACTGCCAAATGAATGTGCATGCCAGTGGGGCTACACGCGCTGCGACTGGCGGCAAGCGATGTCTGTCATGCAGTCCCACGGCAAGAAAAGCTCGCAAGGGAGGCACTGCTTGGTGGATACGAGAATCATTCCAAGTCTCTCCAAATGGCGAACCGCGCGGGTGCGGCATGCAACTTTGCGCCGCACGGTTACCAGTTGAACTTGAGCTGGTTCTCCTTCTGCTTCTTGTACGGGTTGTACAGGTTGTAGAAGAACGTGGCGGCCGCAAAGAACAGCATCACGTATACACATGCATCGTATCCAAATGAGATTCCCTTGAGCGTCGAAATAGACACGCCAAAGATAGCTGACAGCCATAGCGTCAGCATCGCATGCCACTCTGGATGGGACGCTCTTGCGTTACTCGGCGCGCACTCACATTGATTGGACGTGTACTTTGCGTAGTCGGCAAAGGCAATGTTGCAGAACTGCGCGAGCGGCAGCGAGCACAGCAGAATGATTCCTGCGTTGAACACGAGCGAGCTCATGAGTGTCTCTCCAACGCTTCGTGGCGAGTGTGTCAGGCGGAGCACGTTGCTTTTCTCTGTGCTGCATCGCAGTGCGGCTCTCACGCGAGTGGATGGATGGTGAAGAAGACCAGACGCATGCCGAGCTTGGCGTTGCCCTTTAGCACGCAGAAGAGCAGGTAGAACGAGAAGATCGAGTACAGCACGATGCCGACAATGGGCACGTCTTGCGTCATGTTGAGCATGTCGTTGAGGAAGGGCGTGATGGGGTTGATGGCCTGGCCGCGCTGCTGCAGCAGTACGGGGATTACGTAGAGGCCAGTGTGCACAATCCAGAGCAGAGTCAAGATGATGCTTGAATACCGGCCGACGGATATCGCTCTTGTCAACTGCGGCATTCTTTGCGATCATTCCCAGGTGCTTTGGAGACTATGGGGGCGGCAACTCACGAAAGACACGCAAACCCAAACTTGGCGTACTGCAGCAGAATATTGCCGCCCTGATAGCGATACGAGTCTTCAAGCTTGCGGTAGTGGTAGTCGAGAATAATGACGTCTTTGCGGAACTGGCGCTCGCGGTTTTTGATGGTGCGGTAGCGGCGGTTGAAGCTGTTGCCGCGCGCAGCCTCTTTGAGCTCGGTGGACAGCGTCTTGCAAACTTCCATGAGAATCTGCGCCTGCTGGCCGATCTTGGTCTTGCGCTCGGCATATCTGCACGCTCACATTAGCGAAGCGATCCAGCAATCAACATGTGCCAAGTCTTGCAGCGCAGGACGCACTCAGCCGCTGTGATGGGCTTCGGTCGGTGCTGGAACTCCTGCAGCATGTCGTACGGAAGCGAGACCATGCCGACGCCGCCAAAGACGGCAAAGATGACCCAACCGAGTAGCGTGATCACGGCGATGATGAAGACACCAATGGAAACGACGATCTCGTTGACTGCCTGGATCTTGCAGCACATCTGTTTCGCCGGTGATCACCGCGGTCAGCGCAACACCGACGCTCGGAACCAAGCGGACCCAGGCTCCACACCGATGTCCTTCCAGAGCAGCCATAGCCCGGTGAGCCTGTGGTGCCCACGGGGTTCACCACAAAGGTCGGCGCCGTGGCGTTGATGGTCAGCGGCGAGCGCGGCGTGAGCGTGATGATAGTGCCCACGGCCGATGTGTTGCAGTAGAACTCGAATGTATAGTAGCCCGCCAGCGAGTCGATCTCGAGCTGGGTCGTGTCGAAAAACGGCGATTGCAGATACGTGGTCGAAACCTCGGCGTATCCGAGGCCGCCGAGGTACATTCCTGCGACCGTGCCAGCGGCGACAATGAGAGTCGGGATGATCCACTTGATTGCATAGGCAAGCTGGCCGGACGCAGATCTGGCGCGCGGCGCCCAGGCCCGCCAGCCGCGCGGCGGTGTCAGACAAATCGACGTGCATTTAGATTCTGCTAAGGCTGCCTCGACAGCCCAGCAGGCAGAAGCCCGAGGATTCTTGGAGGCTCCCAGCCGACGCCTCACCTGCTTGTGCCGTCATCGTCGTCCTTGTTGTCTTCGCCCTCGTAGTAGAAGACAGTGAAGGGCATGACGATCAAGACAATGATGATGGATGTTGCGTAGAAGGCCAGCGTGAGCAGCGGGATCGGAATGCCGCCCGTGGCATTTCCTTTGCTTCCACCCTGATTTGCAACGTCGAGGGGCAGCAAGTAGACGTTCCATGCGGCAAGCGACAGAGACAGTATCTGTACAGGGTTGGCGCGGGAGTCAGCGGAGGCTCTCAGGCACGCGTCGAGCGCCGACTTGATCGAGCGCGGCATGTTGTCGCATCTGCCAAACAATCGTCGCTGTCGCTGGCGGCCGCGCCGGCGGCGCAAGCGCAGGTGCGGGTAGCGCCGGTCGCAGCCGCCACACAGGCAGATGTGCGTGTGGCAGCTCGTGCGAGTGCTCGGCGTCACATCGCCGGGACGAGCGGTCCGCAACTCGCTGAGCAGGAACTGGCTCCGGCGCGATGGGATGGACATGGATGCCGGCGTCGCGACGGGGGGACAACAGGTTGTCAAGTGGCCGCGCTGAGCAGCGCCGAGGGTCACGCACCACAACGACTTTGGGGAACCAGGCGACCCACTTGTCGCTCGGGCTCTGGAAGTAGACGACAAAGTACAAGGCGCCGATGATGACAAGGATGCCGAACAGCACCGAGGTGATGATCAGCGAGATGTTTGCCATTTGCGCTGCAGAGTATTGGGAAGATTGGTTTTAGTGCCCGATGACAGCCTCGTCCCAAGGGCCGCGGATTTCGCTGGCAGCGGTAGGGGGGGAGGTGAGCGCGAGTGCGGCACGATTGTTGGCCAGACCAAACAATCAGTGTGTGTGTGTGTGTGTGTGTGTGTGTGTATCCATTCCGGCAGGCAGCGACACACATGGGTGCCAGCCGTGTCAACAAGCGCAGCATTGTTGCGTCGATTCGAGACGAGACGCACCTTTTGTACTTTTGGATGGACACCAGCATATACGGGCAGAAGAAGGTCACAAATGCAATCGCGGCGGTGTAGAACGTAACAGAGGCGTGCGAGATGGGCAGCAGCAGCGCCACCGCAAAGATGACGAGGACGACGGTAAAGAAGCCGTCCCAGAACACAGACGGGTGATGCCATGCCTATTTGTGTGCGAGTGTCAGGCGGGACTGCGCTCGCATGCGACAAAAGTGAGAGATCTGCACGAACCCGCATGGACCTGCGCAGGATCGGAAAGAGTGCAAAGAGCTGGACCGCCAGCAGCATCAGCCCAAAGACGTCATTGTTGGACTCGAGCTGCGATGCGAGCAGCACGGCCGAAAACATGGCAGCGTTGATTGACAGCGAGTCCGGAAACCTGATCGGCGCACAAAACAAAAATAGATGGCTTCAGCGAAAGCCGCCTGCTGCAAGTGCAGGATGGGCGGCGTGCGCGCACCGCGTGTGGGTTGAGCTTCCAGAGCCGTAGTCGTGGAACAACAAATTGGCGAGAAGCATCACAATGGCCATAAACCAGATCGAGTCGCTGCTGATGTTCTCGGTGAGATTCTTGAGGATCGGCGTCAGCCCAAGCAGCATAGTGAAGAACAGCGCTGCGCTGGTGATTGCCCTGGGCACTGGACGCAGTGTCAGTCAGCTGGGTGAGGCAGTCGCCAGATCCGAATCCGAGCATGCCTTGGGTCTCGAGCAGAGGCGCATCAAGCCCGACCGCGCGCTTGCACATCCAGAGCCAGACGGCGTACAGACACGCGCTGATCGCACAGCTGCCGGCAATCAGGCCCGTCACCGACGGCACCGAGCCGCTGTCCAGATGCAGGAAGGCCGCCACGAAGATGACCGTCACACTGAGCTGCTGCGAGACCCTGAACGTCTCGCACACAACGTCCCAGTAGTCGAGCTGGCGCACATTGACTGCCGCCGCACGCCGCGTGCGCGTGGTATCAGCCTGATGCGGTGTGCTATGGTGCAGCGCAGCTTGCGTAGGTGCGCTCCAGGCCGCCCCGCACCGTTGCGCTTCATGAGCTTGAGGAAGCTCTTGTCGACATAGTTGTCTGGGTAGTCCTGGCGGATGTACAGCAGCTTGCGCCATCGCGGCCGCTGCCCCAGCGCCGCAGCCGGCGCACCGCCGACGGGTGAGGCTGCTTCGGGCAGTGGCCCTGGCGAGACAGGCTCCATGGGCTGCTCTCTGGCGGGGCAAAGGCTGCCTGGCGCCGCCGAGACGGCTTTGAGGATCACGAGCAACTTTCCGGTTCGCCCAACACGCCGATGCAGGCGGCAGCTCCCGAGGAGCCGCGTGCGCAGGCCGGTCCGCGGCGTGCCGCACACGCTGCGGACGCCAGTCGGCCTGGAGTGTATCGGGATGCCAATAAGGCCTTTGCGGACTCCGACAGCGACGACGAGCTTGGCCTCAAGGACAGCTCGAGCGACGACGAATACACCACCGACGAGGACGGCGTCGAGGATGCGACTGCTGAGCCTGCTGCTGGCGCTGGCGCTGGCGCCGCGCGCAGGAGACAGCGCTCCGATGGTGCGCCTTCCAAGGCTGCTCTGCATAGCGCCTTGCCCCGCTGACGCTGACCGACGCCGCCGCAGCCAAGGAGCGGCTTTCACAGAACCTCAAACTGGCCGACGAGCTTTACGGTGCGTCGCAGGCCTGCGGCCGCATGCGAATGCACGGTCGCTGATGCTTCTTGCGGCAGACGAGAACGCGGACGACCTGGATGAGCAGTGGATGAGCCGACGGCATGACGGTGGGCGCATCCGGATGTGGATCTCGGCATCGCCGCAAGGCTGATCCTTTCAGTCGCACGCAGAAACCAAGACCGATGCGGTTCTGAGCTGCCCGCTGTGCTTCACGCCCGTATGCTACGACTGCCAGCAGTGAGCTTGATCGCGCTTCAGCGCGCTGTTGTGGTTTGTGTCTGACCAGGGCGGCACTCGCAGGCACGAGCTCTACAGCACGCAGTTCCGAGCCATGTTCGCCGAGAACTGCCATGTTGTGCACAACGAGATTCTGCGTTACGGCGTGCAGCCCAAGAAGCCGCAGCGCGGGCGAAGCGCGGGAAAGGCCAAATCCTCCATCGGAGATCCGGCCGATGGGGCAACAGGACACCGGCCGCAGGATGTGTACCATCCCGTGCGCTGCGACACCTGCGACTGCGAGATCGCCGTGTTTGATCACGAGGAGGTGTATCACTTTTTCAACGTGATAGCAGAGTAAACCGCTCTTTATTGCATGCCGTGCGGCCGCCATCCGCGGCTGCTCGTATCAGAGTCCGATCAAATCATGTCGGCCACTGAATTCCCGGAGCAGTCGGGCGAGTCAGCAACTGCACCAAGAGGCAAACGGTGATTGTTTGATGCTCACCGTTCATGGGCATCTCGTCGATCTGCGTGCTGTAATACTGCTCGATATCGCGCAGAATGCTGACGTCGTCATTCTTGACAAAGTTGATGGCTGTCGAGAGCGGTTCTGAAATTAGCAGGCGCAGTTTCGTGCAGTCGCGAGATCAGGCACCACGCACCGACGCCCTTGCGGCCAAAGCGGCCCGAGCGACCGATGCGGTGGATGTAGTTTTCACGGTTGAGAGGGAGATCATAGTTGATGACAAGCGAGACTTGTTGCACGTCCTACGCCGCACGTGACACCAGAAGTTGCGCGTCAGCGCTGTCCAATCTGACGACCTCACACGAGACAAACTCACAATGCCGCGGGCCCAGACATCGGTGGTAATCAGAACCCGGCTGATGCGTTTGGGAACGATACACACCGATGTCAGCAAGCGTATTGACACGGCCGCAATGCCTGATCCGCCGGTGCCTGGACGACCCTGCAAAGCGGGATGGCTCGCACATGCGCTGGTACAGCGGCTGGTGCAGGGGCAGAGCATGCAGTCGTAATCAGAGCGAGTGACAATGAAAAGCTCACCTTGCTCCCTGGCGGAACTCTTGCATGATGGCGTCGCGCTCCTTTTGAGGCATCTCGCCGTGCATGGAGGCGACCGTGAAGTTGGCCTCGCGCATCTTCTCGGTAAGCCAGTCGACCTTCCTCTTTGTGTTGCAGAAGATGACGGCCTGCGTGATGATGAGTGTGTCGTAGAGGTCGCAGAGCGTGTCAAACTTCCATTCTTCCTTCTCGACGGCCACAAAGAACTGCTTGATGCCCTCGAGCGTGATTTCGTCGCGCTTGACGAGGACGCGAATGGGCTCGTTCATGAACTTGCTGGTCATATCGAGCACGTCGTGCGGCAGCGTCGCGGACAGGATGACGACCTGCGTCGACGGCGGCAGAAAGCGGTACACGTCGTAGATCTGGTCCTTGAAGCCCTTGGACAGCATCTCGTCCGCTTCGTCAAGCACAAGCATCTTGATCTCGCGCGTCTGCAGGTTGCGGCGGCGGATCATGTCAAAGACACGGCCAGGCGTGCCCGAGACCACGTGCACGCCGTGGTCGAGCTTGCGGATGTCCTCGCCGACAGACGTGCCGCCAATGCACGCATGGCACAGCACGTTCATGTGGTCGCCGAGAGCGAGCACAACCGACTGGATCTGCTGCGCCAGCTCGCGCGTGGGCGACAGGATAAGCGCCTGAGTCTGGCGACGCGAGGTGTCGATGGTCTGCAGCACGCCGATGGAGAACGTGGCCGTCTTGCCCGTGCCCGACTGCGCCTGGGCAATGACGTCGCGGCCCTTGATGATGGGCATGATGGCTCGCTGCTGGATGGCCGACGGCTTCTCAAAGTCTGCGCGGCGGAGGCGGCGACGACGGAGGCGGCGGCGGTGCGTCAGCAGCAACGCACAGCAGCACCCTGCGCCGAGCTGCGCAGGAGGCTGCACCGCAGCCAGCGAGACGGCAGGCGCTGCCGCTGCGCGGCGCACGCTCCGCGAAGCGAAGAGAGTGCGTTCTGGCGTGGTCGGCAGCCGTCGAGGCGGGGGCAGCGGGAGACGGCTGGGCGCAGGCGGCGAGGCTCAACTGTATGCGTAAATGCCGCGCAGCAGATCCTCCTTGAGGCCCATCTGGTCAAAGGACGTGACGACCTTGACGTCCTCGCTGGTCTCGAACAGCAGCTGGCCGTCGTCGGTGCGCAACTTAGACATAGTGTAATGGAAAGAAAAGCAAATCACATACAGCTCGGTGTCCATAGTGCAGGCACCTGAGGACCCGGGCAGGTGACGACGGCGACGAGGCCAGCCGGCAAAGTCTCTCACACGGGCACCGCATGGATCTCCTCGAGCTAGCGCGGCACACGCACGAGGAGCTCGAGCAGCTCGAGCAAGCTGCCGTCCAGCAGCTGATGTCGCAGCCCAAACTGGCAAGCCCGGGCGGCTGCACGGAGGCGGCGTGCGCGTGGCCGACGCAGGCGGCGCTGACTTGATGTGTGCTCTGCTCTGTTCCGGCACCAGCACAAGGAGCGTGTGCTCGTCGAGCGCCGTGTCGCCGACTTCCTCGGTGAGCGCGCCGCGCCTAGCCCTCGTTCGCTATGCCTCGCTTCACTAGCGCTGACGCCGGCTCGCCCGCCCGACCCGGCGCGGCACGGCGCTGCCCCATGCCTTTGCTGCGTCCAACCGGCTCCAGACCAAATGGCGGGCAAGAGCCAGTATCTCCTGGACATGTATCGCGACGAAGACGGGCAAGTTGCGGGTGCCGCGGGTGCTCATTCGGCACCCGAGCACATTCTTAATCTGCTTCTTCTCGCACTGACCGCCCGACGCAGGTCCCGTCAGCGCGAGATCGAGCTGGCGACGGCAACATCCGACTTTTCCGAGTTCTACGAGCGTCTCCGACGCATCAAGGAGTACCACCGGCGCATGCCCAACGAGGCTGTCCGGCCGCTGGATACGGCTTCACTCGCCAAAGACCCTGAGGTTGAGGTTATGGGTAAGTTTCGCGCGAGCGCACACGCACGAAGTGAGCCGCATTCTTGTGTCGAAGGCTGACGATCCCCATGCAGAACTGGAGAACGACTTTACCGGCGAGGAGGGTTTTGGTCGATACTTTGATTTGCATGATTCGTTCAATGCTTATATCAACCTCAAGAATGTCAAGAAGATGCCGTATTTGGCATATCTCGCCGAGTTTGACCGCTTCTCGGCCGTCCCGATGGAGACGAGGAGGTCGCCTGCGTATCTCGAGTGCGTGGTGCGACGCTATTGCTGCTGCGGCCGCCACGCCATCTGACGCGCATAGCTGCGATTCAGGTATCTCGAGACCATGCGCAAGTACTTTGAGTCGTTCTTTAAGCGAGCCAAGCCGCTGTTTAACTTTGAGGAGCTTCGCCGCTCGGCGATCCTTGCATTTGAGAAGGACTGGGCCGAGGACAGCGTCGACGGCTGGCCGTTTGTGATTCCAGAGGCAGGCGAGAACGAAGACGGGAACGAGAGCGCGCAGCTCTATTGTCTCGCATGTGAGATGTGCCTTTGGTTGTGCCACCAAAGGCAATGCGCCTGCTGACGGTTCTTTCTACACGATTCAGGCGACAAGACGTTTGCCAAGAAGACAGTCTTTGAGTCGCACAAGACGGGCAAGAAGCACATCAAGGCCGCTGCGGCGCTCGCAGAAAAGGGCGTCGTGCTCGACGCGGTGCGGGACACGGATGAGGTCATGAGAATCAAGGCGCGCCAGGACCACGAGAAGTGCAGGCCGACGGCGCTTGCCGAGACGCTGATTCTCAAGTACGTCAAGCAGCTGTCCAGCGAGCGCGAGGACACCAAGATGCACTCTGAGCGCAAGCAGGCGCTGACTGACCGCGAGCGGGTGCGTCGCGGCTGTCCAAGGCGTTGTTTTCATCAGAAAAGGCGCTGGTAGCTGACGCGCTGGCTCTGGCGGCGATGCAGATGGCGGAGAAGGACGAGGAAGAGGTCGAGGTTGTCTCTGAAGAAGAGGATGATGAGGGGCGCATTTACAACCCACTCAACCTGCCGCTCGACTGGGACGGAAAGCCGATCCCGTACTGGCTGTACAAGCTGCACGGGCTGGGCATCAAGTATCCGTGCGAGATCTGCGGCAACGAAGTGTACATGGGCCGCAAGGCGTTCCAGAACCACTTCCAAGAGTGGCGGCACATGCAGGGCATGCGTGCGCTGGGCATCCCCAACACCAAGGACTTCCAAGATGTGACGCTCATCAACGACGCGCTTGCCCGTAAGTTTCGAGGCGCTGGGTCGCAGAGCAGCCTGTGACTGATGCTGACGCCTTTGCACGCAGTGGCCGAAAAGATCAAGCAGTCTGCCAAGCAAGCGGCGATCAACCCGGAGGTGGTCGAGGAATTCGAGGACGACAGCGGCAACGTGTACAACAAGAAGACCTTTGAGGATCTCCGGCGCCAGGGCCTGCTCTGAGCCGAGCAACGAATGAACGCGGCGATCTGCGATCCGATGGCGCAGCGGGCAAGCTCTGGCCAGCGCGTGCATTCGGGCGGCCGCACGTGCGGGCGGTACCGCTGAGTGTGCGCGTGTAGGGGGGGAGGAGTGGCGAGGCAGATAGTTGGAGAGGCAGGTCACCACCAGCGCTTCCGGCGGTTGGCCTCGATCTGCTTGGCCTCCTCGAGCTCGGCTTCGAGGCGCTTCTGCTCGTCGGCCGTCGGGGGCGGCGGCGGCTGCGCCTGCTCGCCGGCGTCGCGCTTGAGCTGGGCGGCCGTCATGGCCTGCATCTGCTGGGCAACGACCCTGCGCTGGAAGCGACAGAACTCCCTGGGCGAGCGTGAGCACGCCGCTCGTCGCAGCTGCGTCGGGAGGGGGCTGCGGCGACGGCGCCCGCACTCACCATGAGCACAGCGAGCCGGCGGCAAAGGCCAGCACGCCCCAGTTGCCCGCGGAGCGCGCGCGGCCTGGGCGGCGGATCGAGCGGGGGGGGGGT
>JADGIZ010000108.1:0-25514 GCA_027604665.1 Polyrhizophydium stewartii | reverse complement strand
GATCTGGGCGGGGATGCGGGCGGGGATCCGGCAGGCGGAGGGGCGGAGGGGCGGAGGCTCGCGCTCCGACCGCGCCGCGACGCGGCCGCGCCATGCGGGGGCGACGGAGTGCGGCGGGGAGCGGCGGCAGCGCGTTGCGGCCGAGGGCGGAGGGCCTGCGACTCACCGCGCCCAGTGCCCGTCCATGCCGCACAGCAGGCAGCAGTTGCCCACGGCGTCGCGCTTGTTGCTGAACTCGACCAGCAGCTTGCGGTTCTCGAACAGGTGGTTGGACAGCGCGCGCACGGCCTCCTCCGCCTCCGACAGCGTGCCTGCGTGCGGGCCGCGGGACGTGGCGGGCGCAGTGGCAGCGGCCGGGCCGGCGCGCGGCGGCAGCGGCGGGCGGGCGGTCAGCGTCGTCGTCGTCGTCGTCGTCGTGGCTGCTGGTGCGAGGGGCGACAGCCTCGCACAAGGCAACAGCCGCATCACATGGGCTCCGATGCCCGTGGAGGCGGCTGCGGGCCGGCGGGCAGGCGCCGCATGCGGCCTCTGCTGTTCCGTGGGCCCTGCCCGTGCCCGCCCCGCCTCCTGTGCCGTCGGGCGGTGTCGGGATGCCCGGGCGTTGTGCCGTGCTCCGCCGGCGTGCCTGTGCCCGCTGCCCGCCGCCTCCTGCTCAAAGGGGCCGGCGACAAGGTGCGCCGGCGCGGGCGCTTCCTGTCCCGCGCACAGCGGCCCGGTGCCTGCCGTGCGAGCGCCTGCGCCCCACTCTCCGCACACTGCGCCGCCCACGCACCGTACTGGACAAAGGCGTACCCGCCGTGCTTGATCTCGACCGACCGGATCTTGCCGTAGCGCCCAAACAGCTCCTCCAGCTCGCGCTTGGCCACGTTGTACGGTAGGTGCCCGACGTAGACCTTGGGCGGCAGGCTGGTGTTTTGCGACTTGGCGGCCGGCGACCTGGCGGCCGGCATCTTGGCGGGCGGCTCCGCCGCGGCGGCCGCGGCCGCGTCGACCAGCTGGCCGCTGCCGCTGTCCGTGTCCGAGTTGCCAACAAGCATTTGGCCGACGAGCAAACAGTCGCCCCGACAGATTCATGCTTTATTGCACAAGAGCTCGCAGCCGCCCGCATGCAGCGTCGCGCTCCTCGGTTCTTCCCGCGGCGTTGCTCGCCAGAATGCACAACTCTAGGCACTGCTCGAGCTGCCGCCGGGCCCCAATCTTCTCAAACTCTGCGAAGAAGGCGTCGCCACAATGGCGGGTCAGCGCTGCACACGGCGCGCCACAGCATCGGCACCAACAGAAACCAACCCATCTCGGCCCTGTGCAGCTCACGCACGGCCGCCTCGAGGTCGTTGCCCGGTGACAAGGGCAATGCAGTCGCAATGAGCACCTGTGCATGCACAACAAGGACTCGGCCGCGTTCGAGCGCGTTGCCGTGCGCCAGGATCGCTGGCATGACCTCGTCGACCAGTCGCCGCGCCTGCTGAGCATACTCGAGGTGCAGCAGAATCTGCGCCAGCCGAACCAGGCCCTGGCTTCGCGCGAGTCCAAGATGATACTGATCTGCAAGAGAAGCGCAGCGCAGCGTGACTGGCAGCGCCGATATGGCGCCTTCGCGGCCCGATTCCTTGCCCGGCCAGCATGTCAGCAGGAAGGCGGTTGTGGCCAAAGCTCCGCGTCGGCAGGCGTCAAGCAGCCACCCACAAGGAGGAGATCGGCCATATCCAACATCGACCAGATATAGTCCAGCGAGGGCTCCGCCGTCGAGTCGGCCTGCGGTTCCGTGAGGCGCAGGAGAAGACGATAGGCCTGCGCACCGCTCGTCAGATCGCCCGCGACAAAGACACGGGGCCGCACAGCACTACTCACCTCGTGGGGCCGTCCGTTCATCGCCGCAAGCCGCGCTTCGCATTCTTTGATCACTCGCTCCGACTCGCCGACCCATCTGCTGTTGCTGATGAGGTTCGCGAGGGCACGCTCTGCCTCGGCCGGCTTGAGCCGCAGCCACTCGCGCTCGAAAAGCACCTTGCCATAGGCAAACATCCACAGTTTCGACGCGTGAAAGGCACCAGAAGCGGGGAACTGCCTGTCTGCCATCTCGGAAAGCCGCTTGACGGCTTCGTTGTGGCCATGCGATGCCTCCTGCAAGCAGCACAGCACTGTCAGTAGCGCGTGTTGTCGCCGCATGTGAGCGGCTACTGACCATGGTGGCGAGCTTGGAGAGAGCCACGGCCAAGTCGTCGGCGGCCACGTGCTTGTGGTTTTCGAGCAAGACCTGCTGCAGCGTCGCCGCGGCCAGCCGCGTGTTGCCGTACGCGTCGTAGATCCCGGCGCGCGCAATCTCGGTCTTGGCCGCAAGCCCTTCGAGGCCATAGTGCTCAGCCAAGGACGACGCAATCTGCAATGCATGCAGCACATAGACAGGCGTCTTGCCCTGAATCAGGCCCCACCGCGCCTTGGACAGGTACGCAAGCACAAGAAGTTGGTGCTGGCCACGGCTCTTGGTGTCCTCGGTCAGCGCATCGAGCATGTGCTTCTCGCTTGGAATCGTGCCTTGGGCGCTCTCCATGATCGTGTCACGGCCCAGCTCGACGCACAGGCGGTGGAGCCACGACAGCAAGTAGCTCATGCACATCTCGTCGCCTGCCTCATGCGCAATCGGGAAGGCTTGGTTCAACGCGCTGAGTGCGAGCTGCGGGTATCCAGCGCGGGCATAGAGCGCTGCGAGGTTGACGATTGCATAGTGGTGTCTCTGGTTGTATGACATTCTGCGCATGGCGTGAGCCGACCAGTGCCGCACGGCAGCGCAAGATGCACATGGCTTACGTTCCGTCGGCCAGCTCAAACACAGAATCAACGAAGCGACAAAGCGTTGTCACGGCGCTGTCGATTTCGCCTGCATGCAGATGGACCAGATATCTGTCGAGAGTCGAAGTAAGCTCCATGGCGCTCCGGCCGGCCAACATCCTGCGTGTCTCACGCCAAGTAGTGTGCTTTGGACAGGGAGGGCATCGACTCGGTGATGCGCCGCAGCTGCTCGCGCAGCCAGGCCGGCGCGGCGACCTTGGATGATTCTTTGGGCACTTACACGTCAGTCGGCTGTCGGCTGTCGGCGCTGTTCCGTGTGGTCGCGCGGTGCTGGTCACCTTCAATGAGATGAATCTGCTTGTCGACGAACTGCTCGGCGAGAGTGAAGCTCATGTCCAACGATCCGTGCATGAGTGCACCGGCTTGATCTTACGCCTCTGTGTGTTAGCACGCCCAGCTTGGCGAGCAGGCTTCGCACAGCATGCGAAGCAACACACGCGACAAGCTGCTGGGTTGGCAACAAAATGCCTTGATATCATCGAAAAGATGCGCGATCTGGTCAAAGTCCATCAGCTTGTATGCAAGCGCGCACTCGCGCATGAACACGAGAAGCGGGCTGTCGTTGTTGGTTTTCTGGACAAGAATAGCCTCAGCATATGTGCAACAAGCGGACGGCGGCTGTGCCGACATGGACCCACCGTCTTTTTGATGTCCGATCGGACTCGTTTCATGAATACGTCCAAAGAATAGATGCTTTTGATGACCTCTGCGAATTGAAGAGCGATCTCCTCAAAGGTCTTTCCCTCGTTGTCTTCCTCGGCCTCTTCCTCAGAGTCCTCCTCGGAGTCTTCCTCGTACTTTCTTTTGGTCGCTTCGTTGGTCGTTTCGTTGGTCGCTTCCTTGATCTCTTTCCTGAAGAAGCGGATATTGCGCAGCTTGGAGGCAAAGCTGGCGAGCGTCTCTGGTTCGCGACTCAGGCTGGCATCTTCGCCGGGATCGCCCTGCATGGCGCGGCGGAGCGGAGGGTGAGCGGGGGCAAACAAGCTTGAGTGCTCAATCTGGAGTCGTGGACTCACGGCGAGCTTGTCTGCGATAAACACGAGCAGCCCGACCATGGAGTTGTCTGCGAGTTCTATCTTCGGCGCTTTCTGATTTGGGCGTTCCCTTGGCAGCGCTTTCCGGATGAGGTACAGCAGGAACACGCTTGTGGGCGTGAGGGTGTGCGTCTGGCGCAGCATGCTCAGGGTCTGATCGCGCTGCGCAGCGGTGTCTTCTGCTGCGCCTGCGGCGCGTCCGCCGCCGCCGCCGCCGCCGCCAGGATGTGCGTGCTCGCTCTCGGACATGCCAGTGTCGCCAAGTCTGCCTCCGCCTGCTCGCTCCTTTGTCGCGCGGCGCGTCCTCAGGGGGCGACAGACGTTGCAAGGACGAGAAAAAAAATCGTTGGGGCTGCAAGATCGGGGGCCAGGTGCGGTGCCAGTGCCCTGCTCGCTGCCGGCGCAGCCGCCCGTGCTGCCCGCGCCGGTTTGGTGTCCCGCGGTTGCTCGTCTTTCGTCTGCGCCGTCGCTGCGACGGCCTGCAGCGACAGCAGACCCAGTCGAAGCCGTCGCGGCCGAGCCCCTCGGATCGTTTGTGCTGACGCCCAGCGCTTGGAGCAGCCATGTCCCACTTCTACCAGAAGCCGGAGAACGCCGTCAAGCGTGCCGAGGGTGCGTGCGCTCTGCGGGCGACCGATTCCGTGCCTCGCTGCTGACGGTTGCTGTCCAGAGCTCCTTTCTGTCCACCAGCAGGCTTCGGCCCTGACGCTGCTGCACGAGGTGCTGCTCTCGAAGCGTGCCCGTGCCTCGCCGATTGGCGTGCTCGAGCCCATCATCCTCAAGTTCATTGAGCTTGCCGTCCAGCTGGGCAAGGGCAAGATCGTGCGCGAGGTGCTGTTCACGTACAAGAACATTGTGCAGAACACCACCGTTGTAACGATCGAGGTGCGTTCTGCCTCGTGGCGCTTCTGTCCGAGTGCAACGACCCCGCTGCCGCTGTGGTGCTGATCCGGCGCATTTGGCCCATCTTCTGCAGCTGGTCATCAAGCGGTACATTGAGCTCGCTGAGAACAAGCTCGCCGAGGCTCAGGCCACGGCCGACAAGATCAACCTCGATGCCGTCGACGACCTCGAGGCGTCCGAGACGCCCGAGTCGATCTTGATGAGCACCGTGTCCACGGACGACAGCAAGGACCGCACCGACCGCGCCGTTGTCACCCCGTGGATGCGCTTCCTCTGGGAGGCGTACCGCACGGCCCTCGACACGCTCCGCAACAACGCCCGCCTGGAGATCCTGTACCAGCACGTGGCCAACCAGGCGTTTGGGTTCTGCCTCAAGTACACGCGCAAGACCGAGTTCCGCCGCCTGTGCGAGATCCTGCGCTCGCACCTCATCACGGCGTCAAAGTACGCGAACCAGGCCCACTCGATCGACCTCAACGACGCCGAGACCCTCCAGCGCCATCTCGACATCCGCTTTGTGCAGCTCAACGCGGCTGCCGAGCTCGAGCACTGGCACGAGGGCTTCCGCTCGATCGAGGACATCCACAACCTGCTCGAGCTGTCCAAGAAGACCCCCAAGGCATACATGATGGCCAACTACTACGAGAAGCTGGCGCGCATTTTCATGGTTGGCGAGAACTACCTCTTCCACGCCGCCGCGCTCAACAAGTACTACTCGATCATGCGCCAGAACAAGAACCTGTCGCGCGAGGAGCATGAGCGCATCGCCACCAGCGTGCTCATCTCGGCCCTCTCGATTCCCATCATTTCGAGCGCCGGCGTGCGCTCGTCGTACGAGGTCGACGAGAACAAGATCCGCGCCCAGCGCCTGACGACCCTGCTGCGTGTCTCGCAGCCCCCGACCCGCGAGAGCCTACTCAAGGAGGCCCTCGGCAAGAACGTGTTCCCCATGGTCCGCGCCGAGGTCAAGGATCTCTACAAGTCGCTCGAGGTCGACTTCCACCCGCTCTCGATCTGCAAAAAGATTGCGCCGACCATCCTGGCGTTCTCCGAGACCGCGGACCTGTCGCGCTACGCTAAGCTGCTCCACCAGGTTATCCTGACGCGCCTGCTCCAGCAGCTGTCGCAGGTCTACTCGACGATCAAGATCGAGTCGGTCGTCCAGCTCGCGTCGCTGCCTGCGCCGTACAACGTCGACGCTCACGCCATCGAGAAGTTTGTCATGAACGGCTGCAAGCGCGGCGAGCTGTCGATCCGCGTCAACCACCAGTCGCAGACCCTGACGTTCCAGACGGATCTCTTTGCCGCTGGCGCGTCGTCGACCCCAGGCCCGCGCCTGCAGAACCGCCTTCCCACGGACAGCGTGCGTCTGCAGCTTTCCCGCTTTGCCCAGCGCCTGCACGTTGCCGTCGGCCTCGTCCAGCCCAAGATTGTCGAGGACCGCCAGGCGGCCAAGCTCAAGGCGTTCAAGGATGCGGCTGCGTACCTCGAGGAAGAGCGCCAGGCCTCGTTCATGCGCCGCGCGCTTATCGAGAAGAAGAAAGAGATGCGCGAGAACGAGATTGCCGAGAAGGTGCGTCGCGCCGCGCTTTGTGCGTCGCGAGCCTTGCACGCGCCGCTGACGCGCATGTGCCGTCTGTGCCTTTTTGCGTGCACAGGAGCGCGAGGAGCAGCGCCTCAAGGCCCTCCGCCTCCAGCAGGAGCAGGCTGCCGAGAAGATCCGCATGGAGGAGGAGGCCAAGCGCCGCGAGATCGAGCGTATGGCCCAGCAGCGCCAGGAGATTGAGAAGATCGAGGCCCAGAAGATGGCCGAGAAGCTTGCTTCGGAGCTCGGCGAGAAGAACGCCGGCTTCAACCGCGACGACCTGATGAACATGGACAAGAACTCGCTCGTCCAGCTGCAGGTGCAGCAGCTTGAGAAGGAGCGCCGCGAGCTGCTCAACAAGACCAAGGCTCTGCTCAAGCGCGTCGACCACACGGAGCGTGCCTTCCGCAAGGAGGAGATCCCGCTGCTCAAGAAGGACTTTGAGGACCAGCAGAAGCACGACCGCGAGGCTTTTGCCGCCGGAAAGGCCGCACGCCTCGAGGCCGCCAAGGCCAAGCACGCCGAGGACATGAAGATGAAGAAGTCGCTGTCGCGCGTGCTCGACGACTACATTGTCCTGCGCGACGAGCTGCAGGCCAAGCGCGACGCTGAGTTCAAGGAGCAGCAGGCAGCGGCGGCTCGCAGCATCAAGGCCGCCAAGGAGAAACGCGTCAAGGAGATGCGCTCCAAATTCGAGGCTGAGCGCGAGCGCCGCATCCAGGAGCTCGAGGACAAGGCCCGCCGCGAGGAAGAGGAGCGCATCCGCCTCGAGCAGGCGGCTGCCGAGGCTGAGAAGGCGCGCCAGGCCGCCGAGGCCCGCAAGGCCGAGGAGGAGGAGCGCCTCAAGCGCCTGGACGAGATTGCCCGCAAGCAGCGCGAGCGCGAGGCCGAGATCGAGGCACGCCGCCAGCAGCAGCAGCAGCAGCAGGCCGCCCCGTCCGCCGCGCGCCGTCCCGAGGAGCCGTCGTCCGCTTCGTGGCGCCGCCCTGCCCCGCCGACTCCCGCCGCGCCGCCGAGCACCAGCGCGTACCGTCCGCCTGCACGCCGCGAAGCTACCTACCAGCCGCCTATCCGCCGCGATGGTCCGGGCGAGACCCTCCAGCCTTCTGCACGTCGCGACGGGCCGAGCGCGCCGTCGCAGACGCCCATGGCCCGCGAGGGATCGTGGGGAGCGAGTCGGCCTCTGAGCGCGCGCGCCGAGCCGCCCAACACGACCGCCCCTCCCGCCGGCGGCCCGCCGCGCATCGCGCCTGGCTCGTGGCGCGAGCGCGAGGCTGCGAAGCGCGCAGCCGCCGAGGCTGCCGAGAAGTCCAAGTAACCGGCGTCCCCTTTTTTGCCCAATGAACTCGCATGTCATCACCCAGTCTGGTCTTGAGTCGTGGTTGGCGCACTCGGAGAACAATGCTCCCCGAGCGTGTGCACCGCTTCGATATGGAAATGGCGTGCAAGCAAATAATGTTTAGTGGCAGAGATGCTCAAGCAGGCTTGCCCTGCTCCATCAGGTGCATGGCCTCGGGGCCGGTTTTGTTGGAGGCCGGACGCTCCTTGCCGTACTTGACAATGTAGTTGATCACCAACAGCAAGCATGCGACCGCCACAAGAGCCATGTTCCACATGAAGCCGGCCACGTCGACGGAGCCGCCGATGGGCGGGGCGCCGGGCTGCGAGTTGCGCAGGGCAGGGAGAGCAAACAGCAGCGAGCCTATGACGCCGATGGTCGGCGGCTCAACCTTGCGGTCGCGCAGCCACAGGGTCACCGACAGTGTGAAAACCGACAGCGAGAGCGCCCACATGATGATCACGACGATCTGGTGGCGGCCAGACGCGAGAGAGCGTCAGCCGAGTCGGTCGAGAAGGGGGGGCATGGCGTGGTGCGTCTGAGCGCGCTTACAATAGAAAAGAGCTGTGTTGTCCACGAGCGCCGGAACTCGGCGTGCACGCGCACCAGACGCTGCCCGCTCTGGAGATCGTTGATGTTGAGCTTGGTCGACCACGACTGCACGGCGCCGACGAGCGCCACGGCCATTGGGATCGTTTGGCTGCGGCAGCGGCGTCAGCACTGGATCTCGCAGGCGCCAGCGGGACACGCAATGGTGCGCGCACTTGTACGAGTCCTTGTAGAGCAGCGTGATCTCAAACTCTGTTGCGTAGACGTCGAACGGATAGCGGTTTGGCTGGCCCTCTGCGATCGGGACCGTGATATCAAAGGGCGGGATCGAGGCGCCTTGCTTGAAGACCGTCTCTTTGCCCGTGATGAGCAGGCGGGCGTCGGTGTTGAAGCGGTTGTAGACGACGTCGCCCGGGTTAGACTCTGCGTACGCGCCGAGGACGATGCCCGAGAAGTGGATCTGGTGCGTGATCCAGTCGTCAGCAACCTCTCGCATCGGAGCGCACAGCCACGGGACGCGGGCGGTGACTGCGGACTGAACCCGCCGCAACCCAGAAGAGGCGGGCTGGTGGGCTGGCGGGGAGCGTGGCGGGGCGGGGCGGCTGCAGAGTCGAGGTGGCGGTGCACACGGCGCACCTTGAACGACAGGCCGGGGCTGTCGACGCTGGTGATGTTGCCCATGAGCAGCAGGCCGCTGAAGGACGAGTTGCCCGCGAGCTCGGCAAAGGGGTCGACATTGGTCGTGAAGGGGCGCTCGAGGCGGCGGTCCGCCTCGCGGTTGTTGAGGAGTGTCGTGACCGGCACGAGCACGAGCAGCGCGGCGGCGACGACGCCGAGGGCGATGGCGGTGCGGCGGTAGCGCATGCTGGACGGGCGGTTCGAGGTTGTGGGCGAACCTTGGAAAGGGCCTCCGCCCGCCGACGCCACCGCACTGCGAGGCGGTGCGATCTGCCTGCGCGATCCGCCCGTGCACCGCGGGCAGCGCGGGCCAGATCCATCATCCGGTGCAGTGCCTGCGCACGGCCTCCACCGCCCGCTGCACCCACCGTGAATGCATTGAATGCCGCGGATGCCCGCCTGCACTCCGGGCGGCCGCGCGATGGCGGCGGCCAAAGGCGACGTGGCGGCCACCCGCCGAACGAAAAAAATCTTTCGCCAGAAGAGCCGACAACCCCATGGCCGACAACGACGAGCAGCTGGCCGCCCAGGCCCAGAAGTCCCTCAATGTCTCGGGCGGCGCATCCGCCGCGCCGGCCGCAAAGAAGGCTGGAGGCGGCGGCGGCCCGGCGTTCACGTTCAAGTCCTCGTTCAACTTTGGCGCCAGCGAGTTCGTGCCGTCGTGGGGTGCAGACCCGGCACCCGCGGCCCCCGCACCGGCCCAGCCGCAGTACTATGCCCCGCCGCCGCAGCAGTACTATGCCCCGCAGTACCAGCAGCACTACCAGCAGCCGCAGTACCAGCAGCAGCAGGCGTACGTTGCCCCGCAGCAGCGCCAGCAGCAGGCATACGTCGCCCCGCAGTCGCGTCCGGCGCCCGTGCCTGCTCCGGCCGCTGCTGCCCAGCCCAAGCCCAAGCCTGCGCCGGCCGCTGCGCCGGCCCCTGCAGCCGCTCCTGCGCCTGCCGCCGCCAAGCCCGCTGACGTGCCCGCTGCCGCGCCTGCCAAGCCCGCAGCTGCTCCCGCCAAGCCCGCCGAGGACAAGAAGCGTGGGTGCTCGAGCGTTGGCGAGGCGCCGCTATTGATCTTGCTGACGATCCGTGCGCTGCCCAGCTGCCCCGGCCAAGCCCGCTGCCGCCCCTGCGCCTGCCCCTGCGCCTGCCCCTGCGCCTGCACCGGCGGCCGCCGACGAGCCCGAGGAGGAGGTTGACCTCAACGCCATGGGCATCAAGGAGCACCTCAACATCATCTTCCTCGGCCACGTCGACGCCGGCAAGTCCACCATGGGCGGCCACATCCTGTGAGCGCCTGCGAGCCTGCTGCCCTCCCCCCGACCGAATGCTCACTGGCGCGCCGCCTCAGCCTGCTCACGGGCATGGTCGACAAGCGCACGATGGAAAAGTACGAGAAGGAGGCCAAGGAGCTCGGTCGCGAGTCGTGGTATCTTTCCTGGGCGCTCGATCTCAACCAGGAGGAGCGCAACAAGGGCAAGACGACCGAGTACGGCCGCGGCTACTTTGAGACCGAGAAGCGCCGCTTCACCATCATCGACGCGCCGGGCCACAAGACCTTTGTGCCGAGCATGCTCGAAGGCGCCGCGCAGGCCGACGTGGGCGTGCTCGTCATCTCGGCCCGCAAGGGCGAGTTCGAGACGGGCTTCGAGAAGGGCGGCCAGACTCGCGAGCACGCACTGCTCGCCAAGACGGCCGGCGTCAAGCGCATGATCATCGTGATCAACAAGATGGACGACCCGACCGTCCAGTTCTCCAAGGAGCGGTGCGTCCCGGCCTGCTGCTGCGTGATCGCTGTTTTTGAATGCCTCGCGAGCTGACCCTCACACCGCCTGCGTATGCAGCTACGACGAGTGCGTTGGCAAGATTCTGCCGTTTGTCAAGGGCGTCGGCTTTGCCAAGAACGGTGAGTGCACCGCTGCCGTGGCCCGCCACGATCCCCTCAAGTCCGTGCCTGCTGACTGCCCGGCCTACCCAGATATTGATGTCATGCCCATCTCAGGCTTCACCGGCGCCAACCTCAAGGACCGCCTCGCTCCCGGCCTGTGCGACTGGTACACTGGCCCGTCGCTGCTGGAGCTGCTGAACGACATGAAGATCGACCGCAAGTACTCAGGCCCGCTCCTGATGCCCATCGCCGACAAGCTCAAGGTGTGCATATGCCGCCTTGCTCTCTCTTGCAGTTGCTTGCCGCGGTGTCTGACTCGACTCCGACTGCAGGACATGGGCACTGTTGTGCTCGGCAAGATCGAGTCTGGCGTCGTCAAGAAGGGCCAGAGCATCCTTGTGATGCCCAACAGGCGCACCGCCGAAGTTTCGGCCATCTTCCAGGAGGACAACGAAGTCTCGATCGCCCTCACGGGCGACAACGTGCGCCTGCGTCTCAGAGGCGTCGAGGAGGAGGACGTGCTGTCGGGCTTTGTCATCTGCTCGCCAAAGAAGCCCGTCCACTCGGTCACGGCGTTCGAGGCGCAGCTCGCGATTGTCGAGTACAAGAGCATCATGTGCGCGGGCTACTCGGGCGTCATGCACCTGCACACCGCCGTGGAGGAGGTTACCATTGCAGCGCTGCTGCACATGATCGACAAGAAGACGGGCCGCAAGTCCAAGAACCCGCCCAAGTTCGTTAAGAAGGGCGACGCCGTTATTGTGCGCATCGAGCTGCCGCAGAGCGTGTGCCTCGAGACATACGCCGACTACCCGCAGCTCGGCCGCTTCACGATCCGCGACGAGGGCGTCACCGTTGCCGTGGGCAAGGTTCTCAAGCTCATTACCGACGCGAGCCACTAAAGCACGGCGCGCACACACACACATGTTTGATTGATCACAAGGCTCAATGAGAATGAAATTCGAATGGCCGAAGGACATTACAAATCCACTCCAAGGGAGGGGTAAAAGTGGGTCGAGTATGTGGGTCCGTCTGTCCGTGCGTCCCAGTTCTTGGGTTCATGCAGTTTCGCACAAAGTCACCGCGAGATACGAGAGATACGATCGATGCGATTGAAGTGGACGACTTTCCCCGCTCATGAGCGAGATTGCCCACCTGCGCTCCGCGCTCGAGCGGCTGGCCGTCGCCGCCACGCACATCGACCACGATGTTGCAGCGCTCATGTGCGTGCCTCGATGCATGTGGACGGATGCTAGTCGCTGCGGCCGAGCGCCGACGGTCCCCTGCGCTCGGCTGACGCCTGCTTCGCGGCCAGGTCCGAACTCAGCGCGCCGCAGGTGCTGTCCGAGTCGGCCTCAGCGGACCTCGACGCCTTTGAGCGGCGCTGGCAGCCCGCCGTCGCGCGCCAGAGGGCGACCGTCGAGGCCGTCGCACGCCAGCTCGACTTTGGCCAGCCCGCGCCGTCGGCGCCCAACGCCGACATGCTCGCGCGCGCGGCCGAGGCGGCGCTGGCGCACTTCCAGGCCCAGACCGAGTCGCTCAAGGGCGTGCTCGAGGAGCTCGGCGTTCCGGACATGCGCGAGCTGGACGTGCGCCTGCCGCCGCCGCCGCCGCCGCCCGCGAAACAGCCGCTGCAGCTGCAGCCGTACCAGCAGCCGCAGCTGGAGCCGCAGCCGCAGCACCACCAGCACCCGACGCTGCACCAGCAGCCCGTCGCCGCCTCGCTGTCGGACGCGCTCGAAGCACCGCCCATCGCCGCCATGGCCGAGCCCCCGACCCCAGCGTTCGCGCCTCCGCCCACGCCCGCGCAGCAGCCGCTGCCATCGACCCCTGTCCAGCTCAGAGACAAGCGCAAGTCCTCGGTGCTCTCGCCGCTCAGCCCGCAGACGCCGTTTGGCCGCGTACTCGCCAACATTGCCTCAAGCGGCGCCTTGAGCCAGATCGCACCATCCCGAGCCCGCTTCGATGAGATCCCGGACTCGCCGACGCTCGAGGACCTCGGGCTCTCGTCTCTTAGCCGCCAGATGCTCGAGGGAAAGCCGCAGGCGTCGTCGGCGTCTGGTGGGGCCTCCGCTCGCGCTGCACGCTCAGATGCCGGGTTGTCTCGGTTCGAGTCGCTGTCGCTGTCATCCGCCCGCGCTGGATCGCCAGAGATCGCAAGTGCTGCTCAAGGCCGCCCTGCAATTGCGCGGCAGCCATCTGCAGCCAGCATGCGTCTGAGGTCTGCCATGTCAATGAGCAGCATCGACTCGCCAGAGCTATCTGAACAGGCGCTTCCGTCGCTCACTCATCACATTGGAGCTCGCAACAGGTTTGTACCTCGTACTTGTCGATTTAGTGACGTCTCGCCTCAGCAACTGACACTGCGCGTCGACCGGCGTTGACTGAGCAGCAGTACATCGCTCGCATCATCTCTCAACTCGCCGCAGATGCCCGAGCTGCAGAGCACGCACTTTGGCACGCTGGCAGGGGCGCCGGACACACCAGTTGCACCAACAAAGTCCAACGGCCTGATGTCGGACGCGCTTCTGCCCGAGCTGACCTCTACAGAGTTTGCGGATCTCGAGCCCTTCTGGAAGGGACAGATCTCAAAGCAGTTTGTAGATTCTGCCATCGATGGTGCGATGCAGTGCTGGTTGGGAACCATCTGAATACCAATGCCGCTGACAACCACGCCCCTTGCCCGATTACAGAGATCAATGAGCTGATCACAGACCGCTGGCTCATGGGCGGCAGGTCGCTCACGACCGACGCGGACTCGTTCACCCTCGGCGAGCTCGCGCGCGCATCGCAGATGGGTGAGTCGTGCGCAACTTTCTCGCAGATCCCGTGTGCGCATAGCCTGACCATCATGCGCGCAGATTCGAACAAGCTCAACACGGTGCTGCTGGCCCTACTCCAGGCAAATCGCATCCGGCTTGTCAAGGCAGCCTCGAGCTTCTCTGACCAGCGGTACCGTGTCGCGCACTGACCAAGATCCGACCACTCAAATAACAAAGCGAATGCCGACTGGGGATGTATTCTCATTCTGACGCGACGCAGGCATGCAGCCACGACGGTGTCGCCGTCACTTGCGCTTGGACTTGCTGGCCGACCACAGCTTGAGCGTAAAGTCGGCCGAGCACGAACACAAGATCGGCTCGGTCGGGTGGAAGCTGACCGCGTATACGCGGTCGGTGTGACCTTCGAGGCGTTGCACGAGCTCGCCGGATCCCTGATCATGCACAAGCGTCAGAGCGCGGCTCAAGCACGCACAGCCTCTGCGATGCGCAGCCTCACATCTGCGGACCCGAGGCTGTAGACGTAGACAAATGGGTCTGCCGAGCCCGTTGCAAGCAGCGTGTCCAAGCCGCCGCTCTTTTCCTTTTCGAAGCTGCCGCGGCCATCGGAGCAGCGTCAGCGCGCGAGAGGACGACGGAAACTGCAGCTGCGACAGCTCACTTTGATGCGTCGATGCTCTCGGCCGGCGCGTCCGACTTGCCAAACACATCGTCGCTCGGCCCGCCCAGAGACGAAGAGTCTGCCAGAAGCGGTGCGGGTGAGAGTTCAGCATGCTGGCGCCGAGACGGGCGCTCGAGGCCAGCAACGCACTATCGCGCGGCTTGAAGAACGCGCTCTTGATGGGCCAGTTCTTGTTCTTGTGACCCTTGAGCATATGCGCGAGGCGGTATGGGCTGAGGGGCGGGTTGAAGCCGCGGTCGTAGACGCGGATGACTGCACAGGCGAGTCGGACGAATGAGCTATTGTCAATCTCGCAAGCGCCTGCATCACGAGCATATGAGCGCCGCCACTCGCGATCCCCACCATTGTCGTAGCTGTTGACCGCCAGATACCGCGGGTCCTCATCACCTGCGCCGAGGAGAATAAGCTGCAAATCAAGCGTTGCCTATGCAACGTGAGCCAACGCACCAATCATTCCCGGGCAGCATGTAATGTGCGAGATGGGCTGCTTCATCGACTCGTTGACAATGCATTTTCCTGGTGCAAGCATGTCAGCGATTTGGCGCGTGGCAATCCTGGCATGTCACCGACCAGTGCGGATGTCCCATGTCTTTATGAATCCCCCCGAGTCGCCCGAGACAACATGCAGCCCGTCGCGCGAGGCATACCTGATTGGAATCCGGGTCAGCCTTCGGCATATCTCGCATATTGGCGTACTATGGTTCTTACAGAGTGTTGACCATGCTGTCGTTGCGCATCGTGATGGCAAAGCTCGGGTCGCGCCGGTCGGCAACGCAGAGGATGTTTCTCGAAGTCCCCGAAAAGAATATGTTCTTGTCTGCAGATCAGATCCAGAGTCCACAGGTCCATAAGCTGTTGCAGTTGGACGAAAGGGCAGGCGATCTGGTTCAGAAGCGCACCTTGTGGGCTGAACATGACACTCAGCACAAAGCCCTCGCTTTCGTATGACTCGATCTGCTTTCCGCTTTCCACGTCCCACGTCTTGCACGTCTGATCGTAAGCGCCTGAAAGCAGCTCGGCCGAGTCGGACGACCATGAAAGGTCCGACACGTTGAGTGTGTGTCCGCGAAGGGCGTGGAGCTGCGCGATGGTCGGTCACATTGTGGCCGATAAGCCTTGAGTGTCGGGAAGCAACGGCGCACCTCCTTCTGGTCCCAGATCCTGACAGTCTTGTCAAACGAGCCTGACGAGATGAAACGGCCGCACGGCGAGTACTGCACAGCATATACGGCGCCGCCGTGGCCCTGTGGGTTATCATGAGCGACACCCTTGCGGTGTCAATCCGCCAGCCAGCTGCCCCGTGCATGCCGATGCAGAGCACCTTGAGCTCGTGCTTGAGCGTGAACTGCCGTGTGACCTTGCCGATGGGCTTGTCGTGGTTGGCTGCCGGCAGCGGCGACAGCCGAACCCACACGAACCCCGCGCAAGCGCAGGTGTCGCCGACATCCGCACAGGCCCGGCGTCAGCGGCCTGCAGGACCAGGCGGCGGGTGCTTGAGGCGGCTTCCGACTGCGACGAGCAGCGCCAGAGCCCACGCCACAGGCGCAGGCGCCCAGACGGCGTGCGGCCCATGCAGGCGTCTGCCCTGGCCGCGGTACGCACCAAAGCGCTCCGCGTTGGTGTCGGTGTCGGTGTTCTCGAGCAGCGAGTTGATGCCGGCGTCGAGCGCCGAGTCGAGGATCTCGCCCAGGTTGAAGGGCTGCAGCTTGTGCGCCAGCGAGTTGTACCGCGACGACAGCTCAAACAGCGACTTCTTGAGCAGCATATTCTCGCGCTCGAGCGTCTCGACCTTGAGCTTGAGGGCGCGGTGCTCCTTTGTGGCCTTGTCGCCATCCATCCCGTCCCAAAATCAGCCGAGGCGTGCTGCACGGCAGCAGGACAAGATTCATTTGGCGTGGCGAGCGACGCTCTCCTCGTCATGCGCTCGCATGTTCCGCACAGATGGCGCACGCCCGAGCTGCACAGAGCCTGTGTCGCTGTCTTGATCAGTGAGACGAGCTCGCGGTGCGGAACACCCAATAGTTGGGCGGCTTGGCCACGCGGGTGCAGTTGTCGCGGTGGGAGTGGCAGTCGACCGCCCAGTCGGTGCCAAAGTCGGCATTGCTTCACTGATGTGTCAGGCCCCAAGATGGCTGTGCGCTGCGCTTCGGCGAACCAAGGCGTCGGTCTCACCGAACAATCGACGAAAAGTCGCTCGCGAGAAAGCGGCCCGTGTGCGAGTGCGTGATCAGCCCGACCTCGCCCGCCTGAATCGCCTTGCCCTCCATCTCCATGCGGAAGCTCTTGTCAAGCCAGTCAAACTGCCTGCAAAAGCCATGTTGAGTAAGCTATCTGTCTCGATTTCGACTCTGCATAGGCGCCTTGCCCACCAGATGCAGTTGTAATCGGGCTTAAAGGTCAGATACACGCGCTGCTGCTCGGTGGTCTTGTAGCACGACAGTGTGCGCATCTCGGACCCGAGGAACAGCTGAAGCACTTCGTCAGACCTAGCGCTCGATCACTCTGCGCGGTGCGATCGCCTGCCATACGCACGGGCTGGGAGACTTCTGGCAGGTGGATTGCGATGTAAAACTTCTCGCTCCACGTCGGCCGCTTGTCGAAACCAGGCCCGAGGTCTGTCTTGCGGACGAGGCGGAAGCAGCCGCGCGCCTTTGACTGCGTCACATCAAAGCTCGTAGATGCCGATACAGTAAGAACATCGTCCTGGCGCAGATCGGGATAGTGCTCAGGGATGTCTGCGACGAGGAACCCCTTGGTGAAGGTGCTCTGGGCGTGCGGTCAGCACCAGCAACACGAGGCAGCCATCGCGAGCGCCGCATGCCTGTATCATGATGTTTTCGTCGAATGCGAGAACCTTGGAGAGCGGCGTCTGTGTTCGATGCGCGAGAGCGATCAGCCCGGCATCGTGTTTGGTGCGGTCGTGCAATCAGCCCGGTCTCACAGGCTGCAGCGCCAGCTCCAGCCGCCGTGCGCGCCGCTTGAAGCCAACCTCTCCACTCTCGATCTTGGACAGAAACTCGCGGAGTTTCTCCTGCGCCGCCGAGAGCCGATGCCGAGCCGTCACGCGCCAGATGGCACGCCATCATCCAACGCCGATGCAGCGGTCAGCACCACGAGGATGAGGCACCGGCGAACCAGTGTGCGGCATGGCGGCAGGGAGCCGCAAGAATGCTCTTGATGAGCCAGATCGCGCACCTCGCGGAGGACAGACTCCTCGCACCAGTTTCCGACGCGGCGCGAGACTTTGTTTGGCACGAGCATCGCAGACGCAAAGATGGGAAACCGTCGGATGGTTTATTTTTTGGGCTTGGCCTTGCCGTCCTTTTTCTTGTCGTCCTCTGCGCCGCCCTCGATCTTGCGCAGCTTTGAATTGATGGCCTCCTCCTGCGCCGCAAGCTTGTTCTGCAGAGTCGATTTGATTTCCTCGAGCTTCGAGGACAGGATAGTCGAGATGAATCCCTTGAGCTCGGCAAGCGCAGTGTCTTGCTTGCTCGACGGGCCTTTTCCAGGCTCTCCTGCGTTGTTGCGGTCAGCAATTGGAGCTGAGCGGGACAGACGCCGCCGCGCAGCTGGCACACCCGAGATAGCGCCATCGAGAGAGCGCTCCGCTTGCGCCATATCGTCGGCTTGGACTTGTCCCTGAGCGCCTGAAATGCCGGTGGTGCCTGACGTGGTCACCGCGCCGTCGCTCGATGCGGAGCCATCTGCTGCGCCAGCTGGATCGACTGCCGTCGACGCATCAACGCCTGCCACCAAGCTGGCTGCACTTGGGCCTGGCGCCGCCGCGCTGCCACCAGAAAGTCCCACGCCGGCCATTGTCTGGTTGAGCTGGTCGGCCTGCAAGCTCGAAGTTCTAGCAAGACCGCCGACTGCGGTTGCCATCCCGCCGGCCGCATCACCAGCGAGATCCTTGTCGGCAAGAACTGCGGCCTGCACGATTCAATGTCAGCGATTTGGCTCGAGTCCGTTCTTATCGAACGGCAGATTGTTTGAAACAACGATCGATATGACGAATCCAGCGAGCCGCATACCGACTCGGCGCCTCCACTCGTCTCCGTAGCATCTGCCGCGGCGGACTCGTCCGCCGCATCCGACTGCGAGCACGCAGGCATAAAGTTCTCGACGATCATGTCGAGTCGCAGCTTCTTTGTAAAGGCGTACTTGTACATGAGATAATGCCGAAAGTACCTGCACGCAGAAAGACCCCGTGGGATTGCTGTGAGCACCGGTACGCTCAAAGTTGGATCATTCGCTGAAGTAAACTTGCGTGTTGGTGATGTACTCGTTGACCAGTTTCATCTCCTTGAAGGTGAAGACGCTCTCGCTGAACGGAGGCCTATGGACCGAGTGCTGAAGGAGCAGGTTCTTGAAAAACGCATGGTCCTTTTCGAGGTTGATCAGGGGCGACGCTATGGATGCCGCAGCGCGGCACCTTGTCAGAGACTAGTTGCGTGCGCACGCTTGCTGAACAGGTTGCCGCCCGCACCAATGACTTCCTGATGCGTCTGCTTGAGGATCGAGAAGAAGGCGCTCGTCTGCTCGGGCGACATATCGTGCTCTCTGGCAAAGCTGCGGTGGCGGCAGTGAGTGTCTGTGCGCCATCTCAGGCCGCCACGGCACATATGCGGCGACATACCACAGAGCGTAGTAGAACATGTCGAGCAGGATGCTGCTTGTCTCGCTCGGCTCGAGCTTGAGCGCGTTGCGCAGGAAGCTGTTGGTCAGGAGCGCGCGCCGGTAGTTGCTGATAAGCCCGGTCGCGCAGGAGCCCATCCATCGGTGTAGCGCACCGCTGCGACTCTTGTGGCGTGCGCAGAGACTGGTAGTCGTAGATCTGCTTGAGCGTGAGGTCCTTCCTGGCGCAGCGCGTTTGTTGCTCGTCAGCCGGAGCTCGCAACGCGACCCGCGTCTCCGAGCCGACATCCCACCACACGAGCGACTTGGCCTGGCGTTGGGCGGCCGCGCGTTGCCGCAGGTGCGAGGCAGGGTCAGGCGCAGCAACGCGCGCGTTAGAGCAGCGACGCTCTCTGCCTCTCTCTGGCTCTGCTGCTGCAGCTCGCACCATTTGGTCTGCTCAAATTTCAGGCCAGATGTGAATCGTAGGTTGATTCAGGTTTTGTTTTGCGAAGAAAGAGCACTCAAACGACGCCGCGAATGGCATCGCAGAAGCGGCAAGTCAAAAAGGAGGCGAAAGAGGAGCGCATTCGAGGCAGCAAGATGTCACGGCTTGGGAGGTTGCTTGTTGTCGTCCTCGCGGAGAATGTTTCCCTCGCCTAGGTACTCGATGTAGTTGCCCGACTCGCCGCTGGGCCTGCGCAGCCGAGAAGGTCAGTCGAGCGTCGCGGCACGAGCAGCACGCGAAAGGCACTCACCGGGGTCCGAGGAGCGAGATCATGTCATCGCGGCTGAGAACCTCCTTCTCGAGGAGCAGCTTGGCAACCTTGGCGACGTCTTCCTTGTGCTCCGTGAGCAGCTGGATCGTGCGCTCGTATGCGGCCGCAATGATCCTGCGGACTTCTTCGTCGATCATCTTGGACGTGTCCTCCGAGTATGGCTTCTGGAACTGTGCCTCCTGGCCGTCGGGGCGGCCGTATGAGATGTTACCCAGGGCGTCGCTCATGCCGTAAGTCGTGACCTTGGCATACGCCATCTTGGTAACCTTTTGCAGGTCGTCCTGGGCGCCGGTCGTGATCGAGTTGAAGAAGATCTGCTCGGACACGCGGCCGCCGAGGGTCATGCACATCATGTCGAGCATCTGCGCGGTCGACTGCAGATACTCTTCCTTGGGCAAGTACTGGGCGTAGCCGAGCGCACCCATGCCGCGCGGGATGATGGAGACCTTGAGAAGAGGGTGCGCGTGTTCTAGAAACCAGCCCGCGACGGCGTGACCAGCCTCGTGGTGGGCCACAATCTTCTTCTCGTGCGGCGACAGGACGCGCGAGCGCTTCTCGAGGCCAGCAATCACACGCTCAATTGCCTGCTCAAAGTGGGACGTGACGACAAAGTCGGCGTTGGAGCGGGCGGCAATCAGCGCGGCCTCGTTGCACACATTGGCGACGTCGGCGCCGGAGAAGCCCGGCGTCAGGGCAGCGAGGCGGCGTGCCAGCTTCTCAACGTCCTCGTCGGTCTTGATCGGCCGCAGGTGCACCTTGAAAATGGCCACGCGGCCCTTGATGTCGGGCGGGTCAATGGCGATCTGGCGGTCAAAGCGGCCAGGGCGAAGCAGCGCCGGATCGAGCACATCCGGGCGGTTGGTGCCGGCAAGCACGACAACGTGCTCGTTGGAGCCAAAGCCGTCCATCTCGACGAGCAGCTGGTTGAGCGTGTTCTCGCGCTCGTCATTGGCGCCCATCTGACCCTTGCGCGAGCGCGCCTTGCCGATGGCGTCGATCTCGTCAATGAAGATGATGCACGGTGCGTACTTTTTGGCGTTGGCGAACAAGTCGCGCACGCGCGACGAGCCGACGCCGACAAACATCTCAACAAACTCGGATCCCGAGACAGTCAGGAAAGGAACGCCGGCCTCGCCTGCAGTGGCCTTGGCGAGCAAGGTCTTGCCCGTGCCAGGCGGGCCCGACAAGATTGCGCCCTTTGGGATCTTGGCGCCGAGGCGCTCGTAGTGCTCGGGGTTTTTGAGGAACTTGACAAACTCCATGATTTCCTCCTTGGCCTCGTCCATGCCGGCAACGTCCTTGAACTTGACCTTGACGTCCGTCTCGCGGTTGAACAGCTTGGCACGCGACTTGCCCATTCCAAAGATACTCTGCGGGCCTGTACCAGACCCCGCACGGCGCGACAGCCAGTAAAGGAAGCCGACAAGCATCACCGTCGGGGCCAAGCCAAGGAGCACCGACGCGGTGCTCGTCTCGCTGATGTACGAGACTGGGATGCGCTCGTTCTGCGGGATGCCGAGTTCGCGTTGCGCAAGCTCGAGGTTGCGTTCAAAGAGCTCGACGCTGCCAATCGTGAAGTAGTACTGGCCACCGCTCGCGCCGCGGCCGCCGCGGTTGAGCGAGGACATGTTGGGCGCATCGGAGCGCAGGAAGACGCGCACGATCGAGCGGTTCACAACTACGAGGCGGTCGACAAGGCCCTTGTCAAGCATATTGACGCGGAAGTCGTGGAAGGTGATCTCCTGCTCGTTTGTGAGCTGGGAGTAGATTTGCCATGAGATGTATGCGATCGGCACGCCATACAGCAGCAGCGTGTTGGGCGAGAGCTGGAAGCTGAACTCTCCGCCGTTGCCATCGTCCTTGGGTGGCGGTTTCGGCGCTGCGTGCCGCAAGACGCCAAGAAGAACGGCGGCGTCGTTGGGCATCGCAGGCGGGCAGGCAGCGGCCCGATCCGAAAGAGGACGGCAAGACCAGCGGAGCGCAGGCGTGCCACGAGCCGCGCGAGGACATCGAGCCGAGCGAGTTACGGGGCATGCGCACGGGCCGGAGCGTGTGTGTTCGCGAGGCGATTGCCGGAGCAGCAGGCGATGGCAGGCGACCAGGGGCGAGCGGCCGATCCGGGCCATCCGAGACACGATGTCGCATTCAGCATCCGCCGGCCGACGAAGCCACGGCGAAAGTCAGCCAGCCGGCAAGCAGTCCAGAGCGGCGAGGGAAAGCACATCGAGGCGACGGTCAGCAATCAGACCGAGCCCGCGACATGCGGACGCTAGGCGCATTCGCGGCGCAGGTCCCGCGCTCAGGCGAGCCGGGGCAGGGAGGTGCACGCACCCTTGCGCTTCTTTGGCTGCTCGTCGTCCTCGTCAGCGTCGCGGTCTTTGCTGCGCGCCGACGCCCGAGACTTGGCCGGCTTGTCGTCCTTGGCCTCGGCCTCGGCTTCGGCCTCGGCATCGGCCTCGGCGTCGCGGCGGCGCGCCTCGGCGGGGCTCTCGCGGCCGCGCTTGCCACCCTCGAAGAAGTGCTCGAAGCCATGCGGTATCTGCTTCGGGTCCTTGTCCGGGCCGCCCGGAGTCGCCAGCGATCGCTGCTGCTGCAGGAGCGCCGCGGGCATGACCGTCGGCCGAGACGTGCATGCGCGCTCCGCCCGCAGCGCAGACGAGCGGTGGGCGAGCGTCGACGCCATGCGCGCACTCGCTGCGGGTGCTCCGGCGACCTGCGCTGCGGCCCTCGCCGGCACGGGGCCGCGCGCCAGACGCAGCACGTTCAACATGATCGGAAAGCAGGCGCTGGACGGGCAGCAGCCAATTTTGGCTCATCGTCTGGCGAGGGACATGGGCAGCTATCGGCGGGCAGCCCCTCTTCATTGGCGGCCGCCGCAACATACGAGCGCCTCGCCAGGGCGTCAGTGCTCGCACAAGTTGAATGTCTCCTCAAAGATCGACTCGTTGGCCGTCTCCTGCACCGCGGTGCGCTCGTCCATCAGCTCGAGGCGCAGCCCCTTGGCCTCGTCCAGGGACATGGAGCCGCGCATGAAACGCGTGACATTGCGCCAGAGCTCAGGCGGCAGCGGCGTGTCGTGCAGGCCCAACTCAAGCCAGTCGGGCTGCTGCGGCGCCATGTGCGCCGTCGACACGATGCGCTTGGCTGGATTGACGAGGAAGAACACGAGGATCTTGCGGAAGCCCGGCCGCGTCGGGTCCGCAAGCTCAAACGGCTGCACCTGGTGCTGGAAGGTGTTGGGGAACACAATGCAGCGGCCCTGCTTTGCCTCGAGCGAGCCGACCGACTGGTTGCGAGGCGTGGTCTCGTTGGAAATCCCATACACGTCCTCCCAGTAGTTGTAGTCGCTCTGCTCGTAGTCAATCTCGTCGCTGACAGCCTCGCGGAAGCTGAGCCTGGACGTCGTGATGTTGTCCATGCTGTAGTAGTAGATGCCCGTGGCGATGATAGCCTCGTTGACTGTTCCCTCGACGTGCCAGCTGCCGCCGCCGTACTTTGGCTTGCCGGGCGTCAGATGGATGTTGGCGAGCTTGACAATCACCTGCAGGTTGCGGCCGCGCAGGTGGAATGGTCTCGGAAGCATCTCGGGCGGCTTGAAATGCTCAGGCAACTTGGGGACATGCACCGGCCGCGGGATATCTGTGATTTCGTTGTCATCGCTGTCGTACTGATCCGGCCGCTCGTATCCCTCGATCGGGTTGCTGATGACCGTGCGGCGCAGGTCGGCGTCAACAACGCTTGCGAGATCCTCAAAGAGCGGCACAAATCGTTCAAAGATCTTGGAGATGGTCGCATACAGCGCGCGATGTTGCACCGGATGCAGGTTGTTGATTGGCGAGTTGATCGACACGGAGCTATCGTCCTGGATGCGGAACTCGGCCGGCAGCCATTGGAACCGCTGGGACGTGTAGCTAAGGTTGTAGTCGAACACAGGCACGCCAGCGACGCGCTCGCAGGAACTGAGCACCTCCCACGGCATCATTGCCGTCGCGGCGCTGCGCTCCTTGATGCCAGCGACGATCGAGCGGCCATATACAAGGCAGAAGAGAGACGGGTGCACCAGGTCCAGCACCTGCTGGTCAGTGCCAGGATGCCAGTCCTTCTTGTGGTCGGGCACGTTCTCGAGCTCGCCAACCAACTTGACGAGTGCCTTGCGCACGACCTCTGGAACAGCATCGTCCGACATGGTCGTGAGTTCCGCTGGCCCTGGCTGCACGGTCACCGCGCCATCGAGTGCCTTGCGCACGCAATGATCGGCCAAGAAGGTTAGTTCTTCGATCGCGAGGTTGAAGTTGGGTTCGCTGAAGCCCTGAGCCAGCGCCTCGGCGCGCCACTTGGTCTTGATGGCTTCGTCCGTAATTTTGGTCCACCAGGACGGCTTGGAGAGAATCTGGCCGAGAAAGCTCATATAGCGCTGCTCGACAATCGTGCGCATGGTGCTTTCTTTGCCGTCATACGCCGTGCCAGTGAGCGGAATGTCTCTGTTGGCCGGGTTTGAAAGGATGCTGGTGTCGGCATCACGGATGTGGTGCGCAAAGAACTGCAGCACTAAGCGGCCGATGGCGTTGACGTCGCCAGCGTGCGCGCTGCGCTTTGCGGAGAGATCAACAAGCATGCTGTAGATGTCGCACTTGTCGAGCTCGACGACTAACGATGTATTGTCGCCGAGAATGCTGCGAAGAAGCTTCATGAAATGCGGGATGCTGGGGATCGTGTTGTTTCTGACCAGACTGCACACGCAGCCGACAAAGTCGAGCTCAGGAAGGATCTCGATGGCGACTTGCGGGTTACCATCCTTGAAGACAAAGTCGAGAACCGTGATGCCAGCCTTGGCGACGTGGTCCTGCGGCGACTTCAAAAACGAGATCAAGTTGGCAAAGAGCTTCGTGCGCACTGCGGAGAGCGAGTCTGCCTCGCCGGCCGAGACGACCTGCGTGAAAACGACGAAGGCACTGGGTGCAGCGCTCTCAAGCTCGGCGTAGTTGACAGCGCCGAGAGCCTCGAGAGCACCGGCCGCTGCAAACGCAGGCGGGAAAGCGCTGCGCCACCCGCCCGAGCATTCCGCCATGCAGTCGATTGCGGCTTTCACAACGGCGCTACTTGAATGGCTGGCATGCAAAACGGTCAGCACGCAGAACAGCCAACGGCCAGTCACGCACACTCACGATGTCAGCGTCACAAGACCACGTGCCGACTCGACAAGTTTGGGGTCGGATGCCGAAAGTCCCCGCAGGTTCTCAGCCAGCTTGCCGACAAGGCTGATGCAGCCAACAGCGACAAGCTCTGCCCTGGTCTGAGCTTGGGCAAGAAGACCATTAATTTGGTCAACGATCTGCAGGAGGCCTGCGTCAGCAAACCAGTCAGTGTCAGGAAGACAGGCAAGTGGCTTGCATTGTCAGAGTCGACGGTGTAGTATCCTGACTTGTTCATGATGATGGAAACCATGCTCGCATGGACCTCGCCGTCGGGCTCTGCGCCGGCCGCGAGGCGCGCATACGAGAACTGGATGATAGCCATGGTTCCGGAGCGCCAGTTCCAGTAGTCGGCGATGCTCTCGAGGCAACAGGCGGTCTGTTGCGACCAGCAGTCAGCCAGGGATGCGGCTCGACTGCGTTGGCGCAGCAAGCACGCACGGCGCGGCGCAGCTCGACGTTGTCGGAGGCGAGAAGCTGCTTGAAGACGTCGATGATGGCATCTGTCAGGAATGCGTCGCGGTCGCTGCCATAGAGCTTGGGGATGCAGACAGCGGCGAAAGCGAGAGCGACCATCTCGGTGGCGGGCGAGGCGTGCGGAAAAACAGCTGGGTGAGCTCGGCGGTGCAGGCATGGGCCTGGTCGGGGGAGGGGGC
>JADGIZ010000107.1:0-25883 GCA_027604665.1 Polyrhizophydium stewartii | reverse complement strand
TCCCAGGCTGACGCTGCCCCCCCCCAAACAAATGTATATCTCACATCAACCCCACAAATAAAAAAAACAACAGCAACAGCGGCAGCTCAAAGAGCGGCTCGGGCGGCTCCACGACCACTACCAGCGGCAACTCGACCATCTTCATTCCCGCAAAGGATGTCGGCGGCGTCCTTGGATCGAGCGTCGCCGTGGGCTTTGTTCTCTCGCTCATTTACTTCCTGCTCATCCATCGGTGCGTGCGAACCGCCCCGCTGCGCCCGTGCGTCACGCCGCTGACTCGTATCGGCCCCGCAGCTTCGCCGGAAAGATGATCATGGCGACCTCGGTTCTGTCGGTCATCTTCATGCTCGCCTGCGCCGCTGCGTTTGCGTACTACAAGATCTACATCGCTGCCGTCATCTATCTGGTCATTGCACTGCTCTCTGGTGCGCCATCGCCGCAATCATCGCTGCGACCCACCAACCGCACCTGCAGCCTGCCCCGCTGACTGCCCATGTCTCGTAGCCTGGGCGTTCTACTCGTGGCGCCACCGCATTCCGTTTGCAAAGATCCTGCTCAAGATCGTCACCAAGGTCACCTCCAAGTACCCAGCAACTATTGCCGCGGGCATCATTGGTCTGATTCTCTCGGCCGCCTTCTCTGCCTTCTGGGTCATTGGCATCGTCGGCCTCAGCAACTACCTGCAGGGCACCAACGCGTCCTCGACGGCCGCCTACGTGATGCTGGTCTTCTCGCTCTTTGTCTACTACTGGACCACGCAGGTTATCGCCAACTCGATCCATATCACCATTGTTGGTCTCTTTGCCACGTACTACTTCCTCGGCGTCTCGGACGGCCAGGGCGGCGTGACGGTCCCCGTCAAGAACCCGACCGCCGCGGCGGCCAAGCGCGCGCTCACGACGAGCTTTGGATCCAACTGCTACGGCTCGCTCATTGTCGCCGTGATCCAGACGCTGCGCGCGATTGTGCGCATGGCGCAGGACGAGAGCCAGGACAATGCCGTTCTTGCGATCCTGCTGTGCTGCATCCAGTGCATCCTGTCGTGCCTCGAGGGCATGGTCGAGTACTTTAACCGGTACGCCTTTGCACAGGTGGCCATTTACGGCAAGGACTACTGCACGGCCGCCAAGGACACGTGGGAGCTCATCAAGTCGCGCGGCATCGATGCCATCATCAACGACGACCTGGTTGGCAACGTGCTTGGCATGGGCTCGCTCTTCATTGGCCTGATTACCGCCGTTGTTGGCTTTGCCTGTGCGTTGCTTGCCCCGCCCTGCCTCTTCATCACGCTGCCGCTTGTTGTCACTGCGATGCTGACCCCCTGCTTCTTTTGCGTGCTGCAGACATCCAACTCTCGGACTCGATCCCGCACTCGACGCCCAACTACGTGGTTGTGGTGCTCATTGCCTTTTTCATTGGCATTGCCGAGTTCTCTGTGCTCGCGAGCGTCATTGACTCGGGCATCGTCGCCACGTTTGTGTGCCTGTGCGTGTTTGTGCATGTGTGGGGGTTGTGTGGGTCCCCATGGTTCCATCTTGTTGCTGACAGCCCTCTCACTCTCTTCCGCCACCGCACGCAGTGCCGAGGACCCCGCGGCCCTCGCCCGCACCAAGCCCGAGCTCTACCAGAAGATCGCCCAGGTGTACCCGCAGGCCCTCATCCAATTCTGAGCCACATCTCCCCGAGGGCCTCGTGCCGCCGCCGTTCCCATTTCCCACCAAAGCACATCCCAAATGAAAACTGCACAGTCGAATGCAAACAGCAAGTATGCGATGCCCGTTGTACAGCGCAGAGCGGCGCGGCGCAACATTCAAAAGCACAGAGTGCACAGACAGCAGTTCGTGGGGTTGCCTTGCTCCACAAGATCGCATTTATGTCACAAGTTAAGCCGAGGCCTTCGACCTGTCCTTGCGCTCGAGCAGGTTCTTGCGGTCCTTGTCCATCTTGACCTTAGTGATGACCACGTTCGACGGGTGGATGGGGACGGGGACCGACGCGCCATTGACCTTGTCGCGGGTGATCTTCTCAATGTAGATGCAGTACTTGCGGCGGTAGACCGTCGTGACCTTGCCCTCACGGCCCTTGTGGGTGCCGCGGACAATCTGGACCTCGTCGTCGCGACGGATCGGGAGCGAGCGAGCCTGCAAATGCACACGCAACCAACAAACGGGTGTTCCTTCGTCAGCACACACAGTCCCGTGGCACTCGGCCTCTCTCTCGCCAAGCCAGAGGAGGAGCTCTCCTCTCGCTCAACCGCTGCGCCAACTTCAAAAACGTACGTGGTGCTTCTCGCGGAGCTCCTTCGAGAGGGCCGCGCTCATGATCTTGCGGCGGATGTTCGAGGGGGCCGTGAAGTGGGCCTTGCGCGACTTGCGCCTGCTGGACGAAACTGCAATGTGCGTGGGCAAGGTCGTCCGTGGGTGTCAGCAACAGGAGCCGCACACTGCGACAGGTCCAACTGCGGCTCGGAGGAAGAGGGAGGAGCAGTCGCCGTCTTGCCGGCACCCAGTCCCGCCAGTCGCACATGCCGCGGCTCAGGCGGCAGCAGCAGCAGCAGAAGCAGCGGCATCCAGAAGCCAGCAACCGAGGTCGCTGTCACCCGGGATGTCGGCGAGGCCGAGAGCAGCGACGCCCGCTGGTGGTGGTGGGCCACGTAATCAGGGCGCTGCTCGCTGCGTCCGGCGCCGCCGGCCTCGCATGCGGGTGTCGCTCTGGCTGTGCACCGCCTGCGCAGCGTCCGGTGCGCCTGTGCATCCCGACCGGCGCTCTTGTCCGGCAAGCGTGCTCGACGTCCCAGCGGGCCGGCCCATCCATCCATCCGGGCGGGATGCACGGATGGATGCGCGCACGGACGGATGCGCGCACGGACGGATGCGCGCACGGATGGATGGATGCGTGCGTGCGCGAGTGCGTGCGTGCGCGCGCGTGCAGGTGGGTGTCGGCGGCCGGAGGGGGGTCGTAGCTGGCGTGTCGGGCTATGGGTGTCGCCGCGCAAAAACGCACCCGAGATGGACATGGGGCTGCTGGTGATTGTGCGGGGCAAGAACGACGGGCGCCGCTGGCGTTTTTCGCCGCGTGCGCGCTCCTGAGGACGGGCCCGCGCGGGGACTTGCACCCCAGCGCGCTGCCGCCAAAGGCACGGCAGCGATGCGGTGCGGGGAATGCGCCTTGCAGCACACCGAGCCGGGAGCTGCAGCGCGCATGCAGAGACGGACACCGCACACGTCTCGGTGGTAATTCTATGTCCAGAACCATGCGTCGTCGTCGCCACAGGTCGCACGGAAAGCAGATCTGCTCACACAAACTGCATCCATCCACAGTCTCTTCAGTCACGCATCACATCGCATCACGGCGCAATCCTCTCCAGCGCCTCAATAACCGAGATCGAGTTGCCGCGGATCACCTGCACAACAAAAATCGTCGACCAGAAACCACCCAGGGCACATCTTAGCCCACAAAGGAACCTCCCACAAACATCACACCCCCGAAACGCATCAATCAACTCACAATGCTGCCCATTGGCGTGCGCTCAGACTCGGAGATCTCCTCGTACGCCTCCTCGAGCACCACGTTCATGAACGGATCAAAGCCTGCACACATGCCCCACCCCCAGTCTCCCCGTCAGTAACACGGTCACCATCCTCCGCCAACCTCGCTCGGCAGGGGCAGTCTCGGCCACACGGCGCACGCTGGCTCGCACCTCGCAGGATGCCGGTGACCTTGCGGTTACCGTTAAGCTGCATGAGCAGCCTCTTGTCCATGTACCTGCGCGCGCAAGGCAGCAGCAGAGGCAGCAGCCGTGGCAGCAGCCAAGGCCGGACACACAGGATCAGCAACCACCACGTCGCGCACAACGCCCACGTCGTGTGCGCAGTCGCATCAACGAGCGCGGCCGGCACGGCTATGCACGCAGAGTATGCTGGGAGTTCCGCCGTGCACGGTGGACGCCGGCCGTGCACGCGCGCGGGGGAGTGGGGCACGCACTTCTTGAGCTCGGGCGGCACGGGCTTGGGCATTCCTGGAAGCTCGCCTTGGTCGCGCCCAATGATTTCTGCCGTGAAGTGGCCGCGCGTGATCCGCACTGCGGCTCGCCCGGTCCGGGCGACTCAGGAGCATGGCGAGCACAGACACAGCACCGAGAGAGTGGCCAGGGAGTCACGAACAGGCCATGGCAGCTTTAATTGGTTGTTCTTCGCAGGGGCGGCAGCCGTGTAATGGGTGGTTCGTCAAATGAGTGACTATGAGAATGGAATGCTCATGGTGGATCTGACCCGGGAGCCGCTCATTGGCTGTGCTGCTTCTTGAAGAACTTGGCAATCAAAAAGGCGATATCGAGCGACTGGTTGTAGTTGAGTCTGCGTCGACACACAAGAGTCAGCATCCACAGCCAACTCAACAACAGCAGCAAAAATACAGTCGCAGCGGCGGGAAACGCACCGCGGGTCGCAGAAGGTCTGGTAGTTGGTGCTCAGGTCCTCCTCAACCAGGTTCATGGATCCACCAATGGTCTCGGTGACGGGATCGCCCGTAAGCTCGCAGTGCACGCCACCAAGGTACGACCCGCACTCCTGGTGGATCTCAAAGGCCTCGGACAGCTCGCGCACGATATGGTCGAACCGGCGCGTCTTGAGACCCGACGCCGTCGTCTCGGTGTTGCCGTGCATCGGGTCGCAGCACCACACAACCTTGTGTCCCGAGGCCGCCACGGCGGCAATGTGCTTGGGCAGGTACTCGCGCACCTTGCCCGCGCCGTAGCGCGTAATCAGCGTGACCTTGCCCACCTCGCGCCGCGGGTTCAGAATGTCCAGCAGCGGCGCAATCTCCTCGGGTCGCATGCTCGGGCCGATCTTGACGCCAATCGGGTTCTCGATGCCCTTGAAGTACTCGACGTGCGCGCCGGTCAGCTGGCGCGTGCGGTCGCCGATCCACAGAAAGTGCGTGCCGAGGTTGTAGAACGCCTTGGTCTGGGTGCCGCTGGCGCTGCCCGCGTCGCTGGCGTCGCTGGGCTTGGCCGGCCGGGGGCTCGGCGGCGCAGAGTCGAGAACGCGGCGCGGGACCGGGCACTCGCGCGTCAGACGCGCCTCGTACTCGAGCAGCAGGCCCTCGTGCGACATGAACATGTCGACCGTGCGCGTCGCCTGCTTGTCGCCCTCGGCGCCAATCGTCTGCATAAAGTCGAGCGCGTCCTGCAGCTGGTTGACCATCTCGCGGTACTCGCTGCGCGTGTACGGGTTGCGCACATGCTCGAGGCTCCACTGGCCCTCCTGCAGGTTCCACGACTCGGGATGGTGCAGATCGGCAAAGTCCGACGCCAGCAGCGCGCGCACGTAGTTGACCGTGGCTGCCGAGTGGAAGTACGCGCCGAGCAGCCGCTCCGGGTCCGGCTCGCGCTCGTTGAGCGGCATGCCGTTGACGTTGTCGCCGCGAAAGGCAGTGTACTCGACGCCGTCGATCGTCTCGACGGGCTTGGAGCGCGGCTTGGCGTACTGGCCCGCCATGCGCGCAATGCGCACGACCTTGGTGCGGCCGCCCCAGACCAGAATCAGCGACATCTGCAGCAGCACCTTGAGCTTGTTCTGGATCGGCTCCTGTCGGCGGCAGTCATGGCATCGTGCGTTGCATCAGCACACTGCATGGCGGTGCACGCATCGGGCGACCCCCCCCCCCAGCTCGCCCTGCAGCGCCAGGCTGCTCACCTGCGAGCAATAATCAAAGAGCTCGGCGCAGTCGCCGCCCTGCAAAAGGAAGCGCTTGCCCTCGGCCACCTCGCGCAGCATGCCCTTGAGCTTCTCAATCTGCCACCAGGCCGCGCCGATCGCAGCGGCATCGCAGCGGCATCGCAGCGGCATCGCGGCGGCATCGCGGGGGCCGCGGGCCGTGCGGAGAATCGCGTCAGCACGTCATGCGAGTCATGGTCGGCGAGCGACCGTGCCGCGGCCCGCTCGCGGGAGCACCGCGCGGCAGGCCCGGCGTCCGGCGCACGCGGCATCCGCAGATGGAGCGCATGCACGCGGGCCTCGTGCCTCAGGGCTGCTCCGCGCCGGCCGGCCACGAAAGCGGGCCGGCTCGCACCGCCTCGTCTCGACAAGAAATGACCCCATCAGCCGGGCTGACAAAGAAGAAGAGCAACACACCTCGCCCGGCGCAACAAGCGGCGGCAGCCGCTCCAGCTTGTCCAGCACCTTCTTGAGGTGCTCCGGGTTCTCGTACGTCACGTCCTGGTGCACGCTCTTGCGGCGCCACGAGTCCGGCGACCAGCCGCTGCTGGACGGCGGCGTCGCGGTGGACGGATGCGTCTCGGTCATGGCGGATTTGAGATTTGCAAGGCAAGGTCGGCCAAACGCCCAGCCAGCTTTTGGCCGCGGGCCGGCCGGCGTGCCTGGCGGTGGTGGCGGCGGTGGTCGTGGATCAGCGTCGCAGGCCGGCAGCGCGCAGGCGGCAGGCGCTGAGGCAGTCGTCCGAGGCCGCTGACAGCGCACTGGTATCGCACCACGATCGCACACCAGGACATCGACCCAAACATATGTCTTTCATTGCGTTCATCCCAACAGCGAGCCCAGAGGCACCGCTCATCAAAAGTGGCGGCCCTTGAGCGACTCCTCGGGCCCGTCCCGCAGCACCGTCAGCACCGACGTGCTCGGGACCTGTCCGAGCTCGCACACGACCATCGACACAAACTTGGCCGGCGTCACGTCGTAGTAGAGATTGAGCAGCTTGAGCCGTTCAATCTCACGCCAGTCCCTTGCAGCGCCGAGCTTGGCGCCCGCAGACTTGTCCGGGATTGGGACCGCGGCAGCCAGCCGCTCCGACGGCGACCGGTTCGAGATATCCACCAGGTCGTCCGGGTTGCCTGCGTGCACACCCACACACACATGCGCGCGCAAGGTCGACGTCAGAAACCAAACGAAAAAGGCATAATGCGAAGACGAAGGCGATGCGCAGCACGGCTCACCAATCTCGTTCCACACAAACGAGTCCAGGCGCACAGTGTCCGAGAACTTGTAGGTCTCGCACAGCACCATCACGGGCACCTTGGCGTTGAACGCCGTCATGGCCACAACCGACGTGCCCACGCGCGACATGATGGCGCCGTTGGCAAGCACGGCGCTGGCTCCAATGATCACCTTGGTCGCCTCCTTGATTGCAAACGGCAAGGCGTTGGTGAGCACATACGTGCACTTGATGCCCGCTCGAACGAGCTGGCGCAGCATCTCCTTGCCCTCGAGCCGCGGGCGGCCGTCGGACACAATGACCCGGAACTGGATGCCCTCCCTGTGCGCCTCGAGCAGAAGATCGAGCACGACCGACGAACTGCCGCGCGGCGCGCACATCAGCACGCAGCCCGGACGCCACAGGGCCATGCGGCGTCCTCACCGCGCAAACGTCATGATCACGTCGCCGTTCTTGATCTTCTCCGACTGCAGCGTCTCGCGCACGATAAACTCGCGCGGCAGCTCGATGCGGTCGCGAATAAACGTGTCAATGTCGTCGCACAGCTTGGCCTTGGCCTGCGCGCATCAGAGGCTGCGTGTCAGAGTCATCCGAGTCACAATCGAGCACGGCTGCATATCCATATCGCTGCGATGCCATTCGAGCGAGCGGGGACTTGCATCTTCGTCTGGCATGTCAATCGACAGCCCCGTGATCTGCGTCTTGAGGTGCCGGATGGCGGTCCGCATACTCGCGCACAGCGAGCGCGTGTTGGAGAGGAAGTCGACCTGCTTGCTGACGTGCTGCGTGAGGTGCCGCTGCATCGACGTGCCCGCGGGCGTCGTGTAGTCCGAGATGACCTTTTTGAGCGCAAGCAGCATCGCCATGCAGCGCGCGTTGCCGCCCGAGATGGTGAACTCGGAAAAGTGCAGCCCGAGGCTGAGGACGGCCGGGTGCACGAAGCCGCGCGACTTGGCCTCGGCAAAGATGCTCGTCTCGCGCTCAAACTGCGTCAGGTGCGAGAACAGCGCAACGGGCTTCTGCGCCGGTTTGCGCACAACAGCGGCGGCCTTCTCGGCCTTGGAGCGCCGCTTGGGGTCGTCGTACCGCATCTGCGTCGGCGTGCTGCGCATCGTGGGCGTGCCGCCGCCCGCCGACGGCGACGTGATCTTGCTCAGATCCATGGCAGGCTGTGCCGACAGACCTGCGCCGCCAGATGCGGCACCGGCGCCGCCGCTCACTGCCGCCGCACCGTGTGCACCAGCCTGCGCCTGGATCGGCTTGCTGCGGTCGGGCTTAGGCAGGCCAAGCGCCTCGCGGGCCTTCTTTTCGGCGCGCTGGCGCTCCTGCAGCTCCCGGCGCTCGGCCTTGGTCATCTCCTTCTGCGACTTGCGTGGCGGCTCGCCGGACGCGCCGGGAGCACCGGTGGCCTCGGCGACAGATGGTGTCGCTTGCTGCTGCGGCTGCGGCTGCGATTGCTGCTGTTGCTGCTGCTGTTGCTGCTGCTGCTGCGGCTGGCCTTGCTGCGGCTGGGCCGGTCCACCTGCCTGCTGCGGCTGCTGCTGGCGCTGCAGCTTCTTGAGCTGCTTCTTGGACATTTGCGGCTCGCCGGGCTTGGCCGATGCATCGGCGCCGGCGTCGGAGGCGGCGGTGGGATCGGCCTTGAGCGACGCATCGCTGCGCTGCGCCTGCAGCTTCGACTGAGCTTGGTGTTCCTCGGAGAACAGGCGGTCCTCAAACGACTTGCGGTTCGGCGACCCGCTGCGCATGGCCCCCAGCGACGGCCGCTTGCCCGCAGGCGTGGCCGACTTGGAGTCGGCCGCCGTGAGCATCGATGTGCTGATCGCATCTGCGTTGGCCGGCCCGCGGGTCCTGCCGGCGCGGCGAGGGCAGGCGCAGTCAGAAGTGCTCGCTGGTCAGCGTCGAGCGACAATGCCAGCTCAGCCGAGTCACCGCCCGACAGCGCCGCCCGCCAGCGTGATGCGCCTGGCTCACGGCGACCACGACTCGCGGTCGGGCGTGCAGGCGGACGGGCTGGCGACCAGCAGTGTGGCTGCCTGCGGGCGGCGAGCTCGCGGCAACTGACTTGACGTCCTGCACGCCGCCGCTGAACTGGCGCGCTGATCCAACTGCGTCCTGCTCCTGCACCGGCCAGCACACACGCAGCGTCAGCGCCGAGCTCCGCGAGCAGCCGGCGCGGGCATGCACCGCAGCGCTGCACACTGCAAGCGCGCTCTAGCGCGCCTCCGTGCATGGGCAGCACACTCACCGCGTTGGAGGGCGTGAAGCCCACAACCGTGCGCTTCGCTGCGTTCTTTGTCATTTCGAATCGTGACGGCAAGCGCCAACACGCCATCGGATCTGACCCCTCCCGCGCACGATCCTCGCCCATGCCGCGAGCAACGCCATCGCATGTGCCGCCATGGACCGCCAGATCGGCGCCGCGCCGGTCCTTCCCGCGCAAGCATCCAAATGGCAGCAGCCGCAGCGAACTCGGCCGCCGCCGCGACCGTGGTGCTTGCTGGAACGCACGGCGGCGTCGGCCTCGGCGCCAGCATCAGCGGCAGCGTCGGCAGCGAGTCGACCGTGGTAGGCTGCGCGCAGGGGGTCGCTGCCACTGGGGTGTTGCTTGCGACTCGCGCAGCAGTGTTGCTCGCCGGCGCCAGATCCGCTGACTTCCGCGTTGCTTGGCCCGACGCAGTGCGAGCCCACCCAGATTGGCGTCGCCGACGTGCGCACGCTCATCCTGCTGCTGGCCTCGCCGGAGCCGTCCGTCTGCGCCGTGGCCATCGACGCACTGACCAAGTACGCTGACGTTGGTGGGTGTCACGGACGCTCTTGCGCATCCGCGGTGCGAGCTTCATGATGCTCACGAGCGCTGGGCCGCACGACGCCACGCCGCTGCCAGCCGTCAAGCACCGCATGCAGCTGCTCAACCTCAACGTCGTGCGGCCTCTGATGGAGCTCACGCTGTCGCGCGACGCCGCCGTCAAGAAGGCAGCTGTCGCGTGCCTGGCCGCTGTCACGGAGATGAGTGCGTGTTGGCCTGCTGCGGCCGCGCTCTGCGGGCTCTTGTATCCGACACTGGCGCTCACTTGCGGCGCGCAGACGAGACGCACCAGGACATGCGTCGCCGCGACTTGATGGAGGTTCTCATCACGACGCTGTCGCGTGAGGACTCGGTGGAGATCCAGGACGAGGCCGCCTTTGCCCTCGCCAATCTGGCCAAGGACTGTGCGTGCTTTCTGACCGCAATCATGAACGCGCAGCCGGTCTTGTCTGCTTGGCTGACCATGCACGCAGTCTCGAACAAGGCCGATATCCGCAAGTCCGGCGGCATCAAGGCCCTCGTGAAGCTGCTCGAGTCGCCGGACCCGGACGTCAAGAAGAACGCGGCCCTGGCGCTGTCGACGCTGCTCGACGACTGTGAGCTTGGGACGCGAAGAGACAGATTGGTCATGCACTCACAGTGCTGACGCTTTGCGTCCAAGTCTCCAACCGCGCCGAGATCCGCTATGTCAACGGGCTCGGTCCGCTGCTCGACCTGCTTGCATCCGAATTCCCCGAGGTTCAGGAAAACGCACTGCAGAGCCTGATCCGATGCGCTGAGGACTGCAAGTGTCAATACCACCAATCTAGGCCAGTACGCCTGTTAACGATATGGCTGACATCCCATCACCACGCATCAGTCAGCAATAGGGCCGAGATTCGCAGGCTCAACGGCATCCGCAAGCTGATTGATTTGATCGCAGCCGAGCCATCCGATGTTCACACGCTCGCGCTGCAGTGCCTGATCAACTGCCTCGAAGAAGGCAAGCCTCGCCCAAAACATCTCGTACAGTCATGTTTTCAGGCTAATGCATCCTGCAGCCGATTCTGCCAGCGCTCTGGCCGACGCCAACGGCATCGCGCCTCTCGTGCGACTGGTACAGCTTGACGAGGCCAAGATCAAGAAGCACGCCGCCGTTGCGCTGGCGCGCGCGTGCAAGATCGAGCGCAACCAGACATCGGCGCGAGAGGGCGGAGCGCTTGCAGTGCTGATGGCCAACATGTCGTCCAACGACCCAGGCGTCGTCGCGTCATCGGCCATGGCGCTCAGCTCGCTTGCCAAAAACGGTGATTCTATGGGTGACACCCACATGATCACAAATATTGCGGTGCGCTGACTGCCTGGGCGAGTCAGAAGCCAATCAAAACGAGCTGATCAAGGTCAATGCCGTCGAAGCCCTGCAGCGCATCATTGGGCACGACGACGTCGAGGCCAAGCGCGAGGCCATCTCAGCGCTTGCCAGCTTGTGCATGAACTGTGGGTGGATCAAGACATTTTTAAGACACGAGCCCGTCCGTGCAGAACCTGACGATTGATACGCTGCGATCTCCTGGCGGTGATCAGCCAAAGCGCGCGCAAGGTTGCGCAGCCCAGATGCGATCCAGGCAATGATCAAGCTCATTTCATCAGATGACCCAATGACTGTCGTCAACGCCGCCGAGTGCCTCTCAAACGTGTCTGAAGAATGTGAGGGACACACAACAGCGGCGCAGTTTGCGAATGGGGAGCACTGACCGCAAAGCAGATGCCAACCGCAGTGAAGTGATCAAGCAAGGTGGCATCCAGGCTATGCTGGCGGCGCTCGAGAAGCCCGACTCGCGGATGCAGGCGATGCTCTGTCTTTCGCTCGCACGGAGCCTGCAAGAGCGTGCGTGTCTCGGCACGCCGCAATCAGCCAGCAAAACACACTCGTGCTGACGCCTCAATCGCACATGTGCAGCCGATGGACAGATGGTGCTCGCCAAACCGCCAGGTGCCAAGGGTCTAACCAAGCTTGTCGAGCTGCTTGGCTCGCGAGACATAAGCCTGTGCCGCAACGCTGCATATGCCCTCTCAAACGCAACGCTCCATGGTGCGTATCGCCGTGGTATCCTCGGAGTATGACCGCCACTCCGGCGACTAGTGAGCTGATGCTCACACCATAACAAGAGCCCAATGCCGTCACTGCGTGCAATGCGGGTGCTCTCGAGGCACTGCTTGCATTGTCCAAGGAAAAGCTCAAGAGCTCGACGCGCTTTGCAGCAGAAGCCATGGAGAAGCTGCTCAACCATCGTAAGGCAGAAGAAGCACGAGAAGGAAGCAGAGCACCGCAAGCGAGCTGACACACGATGTCGATGTACTCACTCACATTGCTCAGACTTGTCGGCCAAGTACTGGCTGCGCAACCATCTTGCTCCAGAGAATATCATCGCGGACGGCTTCTACGACGTGGGATTCGCGGGCAGCAACCTCGACGTGATTCAGGCTTTTCCGACGCTGTCTGAGCTGCAGAAGCGCGCCGTTGACAAGCGCCGCGAGGTGATCCTCGTCGATGCGAGCCAGGACGCCGTGTTCGCCGCTTTGGCTTCGTACGCGACCGAGACGCTCTCTGGCCGCAGCGCGCGACAGCAAGTGCGCATCCTCGGCGCTCTTGTGACGCGTGCCATGGGCGGCGCGGTGGATCCCGACCAGCTGGCCGAGTTTGGGTTCCGCTTCCGCATCACAGAGCTCAAGCTCAAGACCAGCAGCAACGTGATCCCGATCGGCTTGATCAACCAGGGCACGTTCTACCACCGCGCGCTGCTTTTCAAGGCTCTATGCGATCGCATTGGGCTGGCACCGTGCACGCTTGTGCGCGGCGAGTATAACCGCGCATGGACAATCGTGGATCTGCGTCACCTCACGTTCATGCCGCGGCCTGCTGCGGCAGCCAAGGAGAAGGCGGCACCCGCCGCGCGCACCAAGGCATCGCCCGCTGCAGCGAGCGGTGCAGCCGGCGCAGCAGCAGGAGCCGGCGCAGCAGCAGCTGGAGCGACAGCCGGCACGGCGTCTGTCGCCGCGCTGACTTTGGGGTCGATGGGGGCAGCGGGAGCCTCGACCATGTCGATTGCGGCGTCGTTTGGGCAGCAAGCGCCGTCCGCCATCGACGGCATGCTGGCCGGATTCGTTGTGCCTGAAGAGGATGTGAGCGTTCCGACGGCCGAGCCCGTGATCGTGGACCTGATGTTCGCGCCGGGCCACATGATGCCGGCCAGCAGCCCCGAGGCCGCCGCGTATCAACGCATCTGACTCGGCGAATGAAGTCTTTCCGCGACTCGATCATGGAACTCGCGATGCGCGGCGTCGGATGCCAGTGGGCGGCGCCGCGGCGCGCTTGGACACCCTCGGCACGCACCAAGGCGGTGTCCGATCGCGGGGGAAACGCAGCCGGCGATGCGTCTGCTGGGCTTCCAGAGCTGCCCGACAAGGCGGCCGCGAGCGAAGGAGGTGCGGATAGGGCGGCCGACGAGCCAGACCACGAGGCGATTCTCGGCGAGATCGATGAGCTCGCTGCTCGAGATGACATGGGCAGCCAGAGCGGCGATCACGACACCAAGCGGCTGTTCGACTCGCCGCTGTACGATGCGGGGGTTGTCCGCGACGAGCTCGTCGAGGGGCTGCATGCCGCAGCGATGTCAGGATCGCCGCATGCATACGTCGACGCCATTGCCATCAGCGAGCAGCGTCGCGCCTTGGCTGCCGAGGCAGAGGAGCTGCGGCGGCGGTTCGAGCGCGACTTGAAGCGCAGCGCTCGGCGCGCCGCCCCAAAGATGTACGGCTGGACATCAGCTGCCTCGGCATGCATGCCCGAGCTACCGCTTCCGCCGTGGCTCGATCGAGTGCATGCAGAGATGCGGCGAAAGGGAAGCACGGGGCCGCCGATGCTGACGAGCAGTCTGCCCATCGCGGGAGCCCTCGATGCGCTCGATCAAGAGGACGTCTGGCACATGTTCTGCGATCTGCATGCCCACGAGATTAACCTCGAGGACCCGCATATGGCCGACGGATTCTTCAACGACCTACGACGCCTCATGACCGCCGATGATCTCGACGGCGTCGACCCGAGCGTACTGCGCGAGTCGTACCCATGGCTTGGCGTCGAAGGCCGCAAGGAAGCTCATCGGCGGTTGTTCAGTCATCCGGTGGGATCGCACGATGGGCAGAGCAGAGTGTACGAGGTTGTGCGTTGCTAACTGCTCGGCCTGTGCAGCTGCTCAAGAAACACAAGCGGAAGCCTGGTGCCCAAAGCAGTGATGCGCCGTTCCAAGTTGCCATGCGCAAGAGTACGCCGACAACGGCACGCAAGCGTCTCGACGAAGAGCTTGCAGCCAAGGAGGCCAAGCTGCGGCAGGAGCTCAACAGCAAGTTTAGAGCCACTCCGGCGCCAATATCGTCGCTGGTCCCAAAGTGCGTGCGCATCAGCCGACTTGAAGTGCCGAGATAACGCAGCAGTGCTCATGCGAGCCTCACGCAGGTTCAAGTACATGATGGTATCTGGCGGCACTCGCACGACCAAGATGCGCGCACAGCGAGCAGCGCAGCAGCAGCAGCGACAAGATCAGCACGCCAAGAGAGAGCAGAAACGCACCGAGTGCAGCAAGTGCCAAGCGTTGGCCAAGAATGGCTCTCAAACTACGTGCCGCTGCGAGGTGGGCTGACTTGAACCGTGCGCCGCGATACACTCATCCACGATGGCTTAAACCGGTCATGGCTGCAGCAGGACAGCCTGAACCCATTGCTCCGCGAGGCACTCGATCACGCCAAGAAGCAGATATCAAGCGATGGCAGACCCAGGACTCCCCGTGTGACAGAGACGGCGATCCTGGACGGCAAGAAGCGGCGCGAGCGGCTTATTGGTGCGGCAAGGCCCTGACGCCGGATAGCGCCGATTCGCGCCATGCTGACTGGACTGGCAGAGAACGAGCGCGCTGTCGGCCTGACGCCCGAGCACACTTTCCAGCCTCGGATCACGGGTCATGTGCCGGACTTTGACGCTCTCCAGGGCCAGTTCAGCCGTCAGCTGGAGCTGCATAAACAGATGCGCGGGCCGACAAAGTAAGGCTTAACACGCTGGGTCTCATTGCGATTGTAAGATCAGATTGCACAGTGAATTGACTCTGGATCTTGGCGGGTGCCAGGCCAGCGCCGTTCAGCGGACTCGAGACGCACGAGGATGCCCGCCGCCGCAGGATTCGCGAGCAGCAAGAGCGCTATGAGCGCGAGTTGAAGCAGCAGGCAGCAGCCACCAAGCCCAAGCCGACGACTCTGAACAAGAAAACCTTCAATGTCGGTGTCAGAGTAGAACCGAGTCACAACTGCCGTTATTTGCGCTGACACGCTGTTGAACTCGGTTCACCGCAGCACGCTGAAACAAAGGCAACGCACTCTTGGAAGCTCAAGGTCGAGCACCTGCAGACGCAAAAAGAAGCACAGAAGCTGATTGACGAGATGGAGGAGCAAAGCAGGCTTGAGCAGGAGGAGCGCAAGAGAGTGAGATTGATATGCCGCCTCGGCCTATTCTCGCAAAGCTGTGGCATGCTGATCAGCTTGCCCACCTGCAGGTATTTGCATTCAAGATCCGTGCACGCATCGACAAGAGTCAAGCACGACAGAACGCTGCCAATGCCGAGGCCAAGCGCCGGCAGCATGTGGAAGGTGTGTGTGGATCTTGAATCCTGCCGATCCAATTGGCGTCAGATTCGCCGTTCTGTGACAGGTGACTGATCGCATTCCTCGGCAGATCAAAAGCGCCGCACGGAAGAGTACCGCCAGCATATCCAGGACATGACCAAGCGTATTTCTTCGCGCATGTGCTTGTTCGAGCAAGAGCAGGTCAACATGGCTCGGCGCAAAGCCAAGGCCGAGCTGGAGCGTATCATGGCCGAGGCGGCCCTCGAATGACCATCGCAGCACGAGACGGGCATGCATGCGCATGCTCTGGATGAGATCAACTGCCAGTAAAAACAAGCCATCGGTTTGCATTCTTTCTGTGGTTGCAGTTTCGGCTTTCCAGCGGGAATGTCGACTGGTGCCGGCGCAACGCAGGGAGGTTCGCGCGAGCGCGATAAGGACAAGACAGAGTGAGGCACGCATTGACTGGCGCGGCGCGGCTCAGAGTTGCGCAGCTTGGCGTCAACCATAGTCCTGGCGCAAGGCGCGGGGTCTGGCAGCGGCTCCGGGGAGGGCAGGCCGCAGACTGCCGATGCGAGCTCGCCAAGACGCGTCGCTGATGAGTTGCTGACCGACATTGGCACAATGCTGGCTGCCGACGCTCAGCTCGAGCACGTCGCTGCCGGCCGCAGGGGTGAGCGGCGCAGCCGCGTCGGGCTCACTCGGCAGCACGGGCAGTCTCGGTGGCAGTGGTGGGCTCGGCGGCGTTGGCTCGCAGCCCGCTGCTCCCGCCCAGATCATCCGCTTCAAAACCGGCCTGCGCAACACCGTGTGGGACTGCATGCGCGACCGCGGGTGGAAGGAGACTGACAGGTGCGTGCGGCGTCACAATGGAATACAACGCTGCGAAGCTGACACCGCTTGCGTGCTCGCGGAACTTGGCGGCGGCGTCCCACATGTCGATTGCAACGACGACCGGCACGACACGGACGACGGCAGCGAGCTGGACTGGGACTTCTTCTGGGCCGACGTCCACTGGGTTCACGAGACATTCGATCACGTGTACCTGCACGAGCACCAGCGCATCAACCACTTTCGCAACCACTACGAGCTCACGCGCAAGGATCTTTTGGTCAAGAATGTCAAGCGCATGATCAAGACCATCGAAAAGGAGTACGGCAAGCAAGAGTCGCTCAAGTTTGAGTTCATATCCACGTCATACGTGCTGCCGCAAGAGCATGCACTGTTCCAGGAGGAATTCAAGCGCAACAGCGGTGGCGTGTGGATCATGAAGCCCGTCGGCAAGGCGCAAGGCAAGGGCATCTTTCTCATCAACAAGATGAGCCAGATCGCCAACTGGAAAAAGGACCCGAGGCTCAAAGGTGCGAGGGGCACGGCAGGCGGCGGTGAGGACGGCGATGGACCCGAGGCGTACATTGTACAGCGGTACATTGAGAATCCGTACTTGATTGGCGGTGGGCTGCCAGAATCTGATTCGTTTTGGAGGCGACAAGGAGCCGATCTCTGACCCATGTGTGCATGGCGGCGACGACGATCCAGGCAAAAAGTTTGATATCCGCGCATACGTGCTCGTCACCTCGTACTACCCGCTTGTCGTCTACATTCACCGCAACGGATTCTGCCGCTTCTCAAATTCGCAGTTCTCGATGCAGGCCAAGGACATTTCAAATCTATGTGCGTTTAGGGCAACTCTAGTCTCGCTCATCCCGTGCCTTCCGCACGTACCACATGCACACCTGACCCTTTCCGCGCAATCAGACATCCACGCAACTAATGTTGCGATCCAGAAAACGTCGCCAAACTATGACGGCGACAAGGGCTGCAAATGGCTGCTCCGCAACCTCAAGATGTTCCTCATATCCAAGCATGGTGCGGCTGCCGTCGATGAGCTGTTCACCGAAATGGAGGCCCTCGTGGTGCGCAGCTTGATGAGCGTGCAAAAGGTCATGATCAACGACAAGCACTGCTTCGAGCTGTGAGTCGAGCATGGGCCATCCACAGGCAGCCTGTATGCGTTGACACAGCATCTGCTGACGATTGCGCCGCGCCACGCATGTCCAGGTACGGATACGACATCCTAATCGACAGCAACCTCAAGCCGTAAGCCGATCGATGGCTTGCATTCCGCGCATTGTCGTCACTGGCTAGGGTCTGACATGCACATGCGCATGCAACCTTCTCACCAACAGCTGGCTGCTCGAGGTCAACGCCTCTCCGTCGCTCACAGCCGAGACCCAGTTCGACTATGACCTCAAATACGCCATGCTCAACGACTGCTTTGACGTTGTGGACCTCGAGCGGCGGTGGGTGGTTCATCCGCGCCAAGCACGCAAGCGCGCACACGGCGGCAGCTCACGCATCCGCTTGGCGTAGATACGAAAAGGACAAGCGCCTGCGCACGCGCGTGGGCGGGTTCGACCTTGTCTACAACGACGGCCCCGTCAAGCACGAGCGCACGAGCAACTACTCGTCGTACCTGGGTGAGGGCCGACGGCGCACACAACATGCGAGTTCGCAGCGAAGCTCACTCTCTGCGCGTCAGGATGCCATCACGCCATCCCTCGCGCGCCAAGGACAAAGAAGCGCTTCTCGCAATCAACGACAGACTGACAGACCGTTTTGGATCCCAATGCAATCCGCATCTCGTGAGCTCAGCTTCACAGAGCATGCAAAAATAACAGGGCAGATCGAGAAACAACAGAACCGCCGTCCATCGTTCCAAAACGAGAAGACCTTGCTCCCCGAAAAGCTCTGCGCGCCTGCAGAGCCCCACGCAGCAGAAGCAGCAGCAGCAGAAGCAGTAGCAGCCATATCCCGCATCAAACGTTGATGACGCGAGACAGCTTCTGGATCCGCGTGAGCAGCAGGTCGCCTTGCTTGATCGAGCTCTGGTACTGCGCGTTCTTTGCGTCCGGACGGCTCGACTCGATGACGCCGCCGACCTTGTCGATGACGGCGTGCAGGCGGCCGGCCGAGATGAAGCACGAGAGATCGCTGATAGGGGCATAGCAGAGGAGAGCGTGTGGCGTGAGCCAAGCAGCGAGTCGCGGTTGCCAAGCGCACAATCCCAGCAAAACAACCCACTTGTCGATCCACCCCTCGCTAACGCCAAAGAGGTTGGCCATGGACTCGATCGTCAGACTGTGGTACGACTCGAGCAGCTGGCCGTACACGCGGATCCGCATCTCGCGCACATAGTACTTGTAGTGTGCATGCAAGAAGTGGTCTGCCTTGATATCCTGCTCCATCAGAGCCAGCGCCTTGAAAAGCTGCGCGTATTTGCATCCATAGTACGACGTGATGTACTCGGACATGTTGGGAATCTCGTGCACGACCTCAAGCACCTCAGGCGCATTCACAATCTTGGTCTTGAAGTCGGGCCTGTTCAGCGTCAGGGTCGCTGCCAACGCCGTGTAGCGCACAAACGCCTTGTACGTCATCAGCTCGCTCGAGCTGAAGGTCGCGATCGAATCGAGCAGCAGGTTGATGGCACCCTTGAACTCGCGGTTCGAGAGCATGAAGATGCCCTCGTAAACCTTGAGGCGGTTGCAGCGGTCCCAGTCGCCGCCCTCCTTTACGAGGCTGCGCAGTTGCCGCAGCGGCGGCACCGCGGCCGGTGCGTGTCAGCAAGGTGCGCTGGGAAGCAAGGCATCTGGCCAGAATCGCGCCAAAGCATACCCCTTGACCTTGTCGATCCACTTGGAGATCAGATCCTTGTCGCCAAAGAAGAAGCCGATGCGCACGACCGCAAAGTGCAAATCGATGCGGTGGCCCAGGGGACCCGTCTTCTCGATGGCGACCTTGAACGCCTCAAGCGCGCGCTCCTGCATCCCACGACCGAGGCAGCAGCATCAGCCTCAAGAGCCGGCCCAAAGCGATCCATAGAAAATAGGGGATCCACAAACACACCTTGTCGCCAATCTTGGCGAGGTAGTACGCCTTGGCCGCCAGCGCGTCGCTTATCTCCGTCTCGCCCAGGTTGGTCTGCGCGTCCTCGAGCTTGTCCTCGAGTTTCTTGAGCTCGACCGCATTCTCGCCCTTGAGCGCAGCCAGGAGCGACGCATCCTTTCCCAGCCCAAGCTCGTCGGCGATATGCTCGTAGAACGGCGCCATGTCTGCCGAGTGCACATCACATTGCAGTCATGGTCAGCAACGCTTGTCGAGTCAGGCGCACACCCGTCCGCGGGCACGGGGCATGCCACTGACTGTCGGCCTTGATAGCAGCAAGCAGCTTGGCTTTGGCTTCGCTGCGCTCCGCCGCGGGGCCGTTGAGCGCAGTGAACCGCAGCTGCGTCAAGTCAATGTTGGGGATCTGCCAGTCCGCACGGCACGGCGTGCGGTGAGGCCGGCCGCAGTCAGTCCATCCGAACGAGTGCCAAGAGGCGGTCCGGGCCAAGGAGTGAGTCGCGAGAGGCGTCAGCCGAGGCACATAAGGCGATGACTGTTGGCGGGCGGCGGGACTAGAGGCGCCCTGCGCGGCCGAGGCAGCGCACGCCCGCACGCGGCCGCGGCCAGCTGCCGGGCAGCTCGCCAGGGCCCCGCCCCGCTGCTGTCGCGAGATGACACCCTGGTCCGCGAGCCGAGCACGACCCGAGCCCCCGCGAGCGCCAAGCCGCGCAGGCAACGGGTGCCCACGCGCGACGGGTCCGCAGTGCCTCGCGGTTGATGCAGCCCGCCGCTGCCTGCCACTGCTGCTGCCTCTGCCGGCCCCGCCGCTGCCTCCGCGGCCGGTGTGCAGACCTTTGGGAGCTCCTCGGCCATGATTCTCGTCGCGCGGCAAACACGATCTCGAGCGAGATTCTCGCGGTGGTCCCAGCCGGTTGAGGGGAAGTCGGCCGCCTCGCTCCTTAATAAATCCCTCTTCTAATCTAATCTTGATCTCGAGCGAGATTTCACGACCTCACTGTGCGCTCGAGAAGCCGCCGGCAGACTCGACACGCGGACGCCCCGCGCGGACGTGCACGGAAAGGGCCTGCACTGCTCACGCACACAAAAAACGAGGCTATTTAATAGCATAAAACCGGCAAAGAACGAACGCTTGCAGACAGAAATAGGGAAGTTGGGGGCGGGGAGCAGTGGAAATATGCGGCATCGAGGATGGGCGGTGTGGGTTGCGCCGCTGGACCGTGACTTACGGTGCGCCGGATCCGGAAAGAAGCCGCGCAGCGCTTGGATCCGCCGCAGAAGAAGATTGGGCAGAGGCGCCGCGGCGTGCACCAGCGGCGATGTCGTCATCGTCATCGTAGCCTGCGGCGTCGGCGTGCGAGAACAGCGTCTGGCGCATGGCAGGCTCGCCGGTGGCCAGCGAGTCCGTCTCGCGCGCCAGCAGCCCAAACTCAATGTCGTCCGCCTCGGCATCGCCGGGCTTGCCCAGCGGCCGATATGACGCAAAGCGCAGATACCCGCACCGGCCGAGAATGTATCCGCCGCAGACGATGCCGACAAGACCCGTGAGCAGCGCAACCGCTCCCCAGAAGACGGCAGGTGGCAGGATCGTGTCGTCGTCGGACGGATGGGTGGGCACCGCAGCATTGTCGCCCACGGAGCCTTTAGTGGCATCATCCCCATTTGAGCCGCTGCTGATATCATGCTGCGCGCTCGCGGATGTCGGGGAGGGCGTCGGCGACGACAGGTGCTGCGACTGTGCAAGAGTCGAGGGTGCCTGGGGGGTTGCAGATGTTGCAGGTGCCAGCGACGACGACGTGCGGGGCTGAGCCGCGGGCTTATCCGTGGGCTTATCCGTGGGCTTACCCGTACTCTCTCCCCAAAATACAATCTGCCAGTCGATCCAGGTGCCCTCGCTGTCTGGGTTCTTGTTGTCGATGACGTTGAGACGCCACGCGCCTTGGGCGTTCTCATCCCTGCGAGCGAGGGGCATCAGCAACCACGCGCGGCGAGCCTGCCGCCAGCGTGGCGGCGAATCTCACCAGTGCATGACGGTCATCATAGTCCAGTTCTTGAACCCGAGCGCGTCGTCGTCAAAGCGCCGTCCCTCGATCAGCCGTGACGTGACGTTGGCCGGCGATACCAGCGAGATCGAAATATCACCGCGGCGCTCGTGCTCAATGTTGACGGTGACGGTGATGTGCTCGAGCCGCAAGAAGCGAGCGGCATCGAGCATGTCCTTGGTCACAACAAACGTGTCCGAGATCCCCTCGCCGTCTTCTGCCGGGATGCTCTTGTTGACATGCAGAACGGGGGCCCGCAAGACCGCCTGTGGATTGAGCGACGCAAACGTCTTTGCGGCCTCGACGATCTTGAAGGCATCCAGCGTGCCATAGCCGTACTTGTGGCTGTAGACGCGACCGGCGGCAGTCCGCTGCCAGTCGCTGTCGTGCGTGTTGATGGGATACGCCGTCTCGATCGTCAAGCGCTGCACGTCGCGCCAGTGCAGATCCGGGCTGCGCCAAGGCAATGGGTTGCAACGAGTTTCGCGGGACACGGCGATACAGCGAGGGTCAGCAACATCGATACAGACAGAGAGCGGCATGGCAGACGCCGCAGACGCACCGGACCGACAGAACCAGGGCATAAATGCCGGCGGCGAGCGGGGCAGCAGCCGATGTGCCGCCGTGGCGGTCGGTGCAACCCGCGCGCCAGTCAGTGGTGACAATGCCCGAGAAGGAGCCCTGGCCGCTCCACATGGAGATGAGGTTCGCCGAGCACTGTTCTGAGAAACCCGGGTGGTTCTCGTATCTGTCTGCGGCGGCGACGGTGATGGTGTAGATGCTGTTTGTGTAGCCATCAAAGTTGCAGTTGTCGTCGCGGTTGCCGCCGTTTCCAGCAGCAAAGACGAAAATGGAGCCGAGGCCGTCGCGGCCATGATCGATGCCGTTCTTGACGGCTCGCGTGACGATCTCTGGCGGAGCCTCCATGGTGCGGCCATCGTCGCGCGGGCCCCAGCTGCACGAGTAGATCTGGGTTGTGTTGAAGGCATAGTTGATCGCGGCGGCCTCATCAAAGTTAGTCAGCTCGCCCGAGAGCACGCGGATGCCTGGATTGAAGCGTTCGTCAGAGATGGACGTCGGACGGAACAGCTGCGGAGGCAGGGCTTTGACGCACCGGCGACTTTGGCACTCCAGGCGACGCCGACTCCGCAGACATCGTTCTTGACGGCAGCGACTTCGCCGGCGCAGCGGGTGCCGTGCGTGTCGTCGTCGAGGGACGGCGAGGGGTCCTTCTTGTGGAAATTGAAGTCGTAAGAGCCCTCTGCAGACTGCGGCGGAGCATCGGGCGGGCCAATCGAGCACGGAGCAATTGGGCGGAGCATCGGGCGGCAGAGTAAGTCGCCCGTCGCAGTGGCGCAGCATGCGGCGGACACACGCAAGCGTTACGGATGCGGGCGGCCGCAGGCGGATGCAGACAGACGCAAAGCGCTTACGTAGTTGTCGCGCAGATCCGGGTTGGCATGGTCGAGGCCGTCGTCAATGAATGCGACGGTGACGCCCTTGCCCGAGATGCCCTGCAGCCAGACGCCGGTGACGTTGATGTCGTGGCCGGGCTCTGTCGGGTTGAAGAGATGCCACTGGTCACGGAAGCGCGGGTCGAGGATACCAAGGCGGCCGGCGATCTCGGATATGCGCATCGGCGGGGCACGGGCGTCCTCCTGTGCAGGCGAGGGGTCGGCGAGCGGGTCCGGGGCGGGCGAGAGCGGCGACCTGGCGAGCAGCGGCGAGGCCAGGCCGTCGCGCTTGAAGAGGCGGGCCCTCGGAACCTGAAGCTCATACCAGAGCACATCGGCGTTGTCGGCAAGGCGGCGGTGGAGGTGGGCGTGGCCGTCACCGGCACCGTCGCCGGCGGCGTCAGGGTCGGTGGCGGCGGCGGCGGCAGAATCGTTGTCGGGCGTGCTGCTGTCGTCGCGGGGCTCGGCGCCTCGGGGCTCGGCGGCAGCCTGCAAGGCGAACAGGAAGTGGCCGTCGAGAGCAGGGGCAGCGCGGACGTAGGCGAGGCCAAGGCGGGCGGCAGCGGCGCGGGCGAGTGACTCGCGGGCGGCGGCGTGCGCTGGCCATGCGGCCGTGTCGAGCTGGACCGCCACGAGCTGCTGCGGCGCTGGGGGGGCAGGCGGGGCCGGAGGGCCTGGGTCGGCGGCCGCGGCCACCGAACACAGCGCTGCGAGCGTGGCCACGGCGGCCAGCGCCGCAGCGGCGTGTCTGGGCGTGCGAGGCGCAGGCGTGCGCATCTGGCGGGAAACAGCGGCGGCGCGCCGGTGCGGCGTGTCGCGGGCGGCCCGGCGGCTCGCACGGACTCGAGCCCACGCTCACATGTTCCGCCCCCCCCCCTTCACCCGCGCATGCGGATGCTGCGAGTGGACGCCGCCGCTCGACCACTGCCGTCACGGGCATCGCGGCGCTGCCGCCCATTTCACGACTCGCGGCGAGATATTCGCCACTTGCCTTCGCCATCCGCAACCGCCCAGCAGATCTCGCCCAGCAAGCGGCATTCCCGAGACTCGACACTCGACACAACCTGGGACACCGCGCAGCCTTCGACACCATGCTCCACTTCCACGCCGGACGCAGCTCATTCAAGCCGCGCTGCAAGATGCAAGACATGCCCGAAATCCAAGCACGCTTTGCCGATCTCGCTCGCCGCAGCGACGAGAAGCTGGCCGACTCGCTGAGCGAGTCTCGCAAGAAGATGCTGGAGTTTTCGAGCCGTTCTTTCAGTGAGTTGCTCGCATGCTGCCTGCCTGCGCAGCGCCGCCTCGCCCGATTGTGTGATGCGCATCTTGCCTGTGCTTGTCTCGGCGTCGACAAGCGGCCGCCGGCATGCGCGCGGCTGCGGCCTGGCGCATCGCGGCGGCACGTCGCGGCCGGCCCATCTGCCGCGATCGCAGCGCATCGTCGCGCTGCGCTGCCGAAAAGTCTCCGAGCGACGCAAGCTCTCGCGCGACGAGCGCGTCTTGCATTGCATCTGCTGACACGCTCGCACATCGCCCTCACGCCCCGCTCCGTGCGTGATTCTCACACTGAAGCCTTCAGTTTCATCGAAACCGCTTGCCTGCCCGAGTCGAACTATGACGGCAGCTGGACACTCATGGACGAGCACATCCTTGGGGTGCTTTGTTCCCTTTCCAGCCTCACCAACGCTTGTGGTGAGTGTCGAGGTCGCTTGTTCTTGCCTGCAATCTGTCCACGCTTCGGCGCCTGACCCCTGAAAGCTCGGGGGACCGAGTTCGTATCAAGGCCCGTCTGCCCCAAGTGCGTGATGGCGCTCGTGCATTACCTGACGCATGACAAGGACAAGATCGATCTGTGAGTGTGCTGGGCTCGGGACGCATCGATGCTGCCGCACGCGCACACAAGCTGACCATGCGCTCAAACTCTCCTTGCCATGTGCGCTGCTGCAGCAAAAGCTTCACTGGCTTCTTTGGCGAGGGCAAGAAGCTCAGCGACTCATACGCCGCTGTGATGCGGCCGATCTATGTCAGCGCCGTGTTCGACTACTCCATCAAACGCGTCAGCGCCAAAGCAAGCTCGATCATCCATTCTGGCGTCTACTCGCAGATCGTCGGCGTGGACAACGACATGGGCTGCCAATACGCATACGAGTATTGGTGCCAAGACCCACAGTCCAACTGGCGAGGCAGCCTTGCAGATGTTTACGAGCTTCTCGAGTTCGAGGAGCGGACGCGCTACGTCTGGGACGAGATGACCGACGCCGGCAGGACCGTGCTGATCGCCACTTTGATGACCATCAGCAACCTGGCGAGCGTAGTTTACAAACAAGACGTGCGTCTCGTGAAGCTGTTCAAGGAGAACGCACACAAACTCCTGCGCGCTCCAGGCTGCTCCGATGCAGACCAGCCAGAGCTGCAGCATCGGAGGCTGCTCAGGCGCTTGTACGACAGCGCTCCGCTTTTGGATTTCAGAAACCGCTTCTGTCGCATGGTGGCTTCCGAGAACAAGATCCGCAACGGCAGCGGCAGCAACAACGAGCAGGGCGATGCCAGCCTGCCACGCGACGACGCTCCGAGCGATGCCGAGGCTGCTGTGCCGCACGATGACTGCTCGCGCCCAGAGATGCCAGCGGCTCAAGCCAAGACGGCCGACCCGCAGCCACATGCGCGCATCGAGGTTGTCGAGTCCACGGGCGGCCTCTCGACGTTCGTTTTTTCTTCGGCCGAAGACGTTCTCAAGGACGAGTGCCACGATGTCAGCGCCGACGTGCTCCTGCAGGCGTCACCTCGCGCAAGCACGCAGACCGACCGTGTCGGCATCGACGACATTGCGGGCCGCCCGGCCGACGGAAACGCCGAGTCGATCGAGGTCGGCGAGGTCGGAGACACCTCGACCGCCGAAGCTGCCTCGCCTGAGGCTCTGCCTCGGCGCGTCACGATCCGGCGGATGTGCGACAAGATCAAGAACTTTGGGCTCAACGCGCTGAACAAGATCCGAGTCGCGTTCTGGTCCTGCACCACCGTCCAGGAGGTGTGATGCGTCAAAACCGGCACTCGCAAGGAGGAGGGGGGGAG